>CAUYPK010066443.1:0-13318 GCA_963574355.1 Loris lydekkerianus | reverse complement strand
CCACAGAAATTATTTTTGCTCTATGCATTACATTACAAATTTATTTTGTTAGTTGTGACCCCCCCCCCCCCCCCAGCTAGCTGTTTTCAGTTTAGTTATAGGTTCAGGTTTATTCAAAAAAATCTCGGAAAAATTAAAAATGAATTGTTATCCCTTAGAACACATATGTAAAGAATGCAATTGCATTTAAAAAGAAGTGCAGCTTCATTTTTGTCAAACAACACAAGTGACTGGAGTATTAGAGTTTGCCATTGTAATTCACATTCTGCAATGCCATTTTTTGCACCCTGTCATTACTATGCCTTTCTCAGCCTTCTAGTGATTTCTTCAAAAAATTCCAGAAAAGCATTTTGAAATAAGATTCCCCAGGAATAATAATAAATCACTAACTGTTTTGGTGGGGAAGGATTATTACTCTAATTCAGGGGTCCTCAGACTGTGGCCCGCGGGCCACATGAGGCGGTGTGATTGTATTTGTTCCCGTTTTTTTACTTGAAAATAAGATACTTGCAGTGTGCATAGGAATTTGTTCATAGTTTTTTTTTAAGCCGTAGTCCAGCCCTCCAATGGTCTGAGGGACAGTGAACTGGCCCCCTGTTTTAAAAGTTTGAGGACCCCTACTATGCTTCATATTTGTCTTTAGGTGTGAAAGCTCTCTAAGTAGAAAGTTTACATAACCAATTTCAAGACCCTCAGTGGTTCTTGGTACACGATGGCTACACTCTTTAAAGACCCTATAGAATCTATTTCTAAACCTAAGAGGAGACTGTCAGGAACCAAACTGAGTCTTAAGACAGTAAAAGTTTGCACACTATGAACTTTCAGCCTAGAAAGCAGAAGGCAAAAGATCTAGTTTTGCCTCTGTAACTAACTAGCTACGTATCCAATAGCAAGTCCCTTCCCTTCTCTAAGCATCAATCTCCACATCAACAAAATTGGTAGGATTTCAAACTAAGGTCAGGAGGACAGGCAAGAGCCAGCACACCTTGAAGGTAAGCTAATGGAGGGCCATCTGGTTAGGCAAGATTATCCATCAAGAGGCTCATCTTCCCACCTGCGGGCAAGCCATCAGATTTGCTCTTGCAGGAGTAGTCATCAAAAGTTCACAATTCCTTTTTATCCAGGATCAGGTGACAAAAGGGGCAGCTGAGAAAGTACAGCCAGCTATTCCTTGAAGGGAGGGAAGCCCAGAGGGTGCTGACACTCTAAGCTCAGAGGTACAGTAGAAAACAAGAAAGAAGAGATCATTGTCCCCATCTTGCAAAAGACAGAACTTCTAATCATTTCTGAATTAGGACAGGGACAGGTGGAAATAGGATCCTTTATATTGTTTTTATTTTCAGGTTGTATTGGAACAGATTCAATCTCTGGATTATTTCCAAGTGTTTGAAAGGCTGATTTTGTGGTAATTCTATTTTATTTGTCTTTCTGCCTGACCAACTGAGGGCAAGAGTCAAGCACAGAGATGCTGTAAAAGGGTTTGCTAACTAATGAGTAGCACAGATCCAGCAAAATTTTAAAACCTCAATCTTAACAGACTATTAGTTGGCACAAAAATTATCAAATTACCTTATAGGTTTTGGGGAATGAGGTAGAGAATAAAATAAGGAGATTAAGTTTTTTTTTTTTTTGAGATTAATTTCTTTCCAACTATTTCTTGATTCTTAAAATACAATGCTCCTAAACTGATATTACCCTGTGAGTGACTTCTAGAAACCCAAAGCATCTCTTTTTCCCATCAATCCATGGCACAGATATAAAAGTAACCAGTGAAAGCATGGCCCATATTTTAACTTGTGGGGTATTTTTTAAAAATATGTTGATCATTGCCTATATAAGTAATAGAAATAATGTTTGAATATTACATTTTATGTAATTCTCTCTTTTTTTTTTGACAGGTTAAATGAATGGAGTAGAATTTCTAACAAATTGAATAATATCTAAATATATATTTGTCAGTATATTTTTAAGAAGTATTAGTGGTAAAATAACAAGTGACAGAGCTTTTTATAACTTGGACACTGCTTCTTCCTTTACCAGACTTATAAATCCATGAAGTTGGGACCACAGTGCCTGGTCCATATTAGACCTTCAACAAATAGCAACTGCTGCTGCTCTCATTTCAGGAAAGAATCCTGAAAACTTCTGCACGTTAAAAGTGGTTCAAGGTGCACTATAAATGGTTTCAATCCTGGATGAAGCCGTGAAGCATTTTGGACTAATCGCCTTTTCATATCTGTAGCCTTTCCTGATAGCAGCAAAAGAAATTCAACATATGCCTGGTAAGCTCTTGTGGTTCTTTCCAGTTGTAACCTGGCTCTCGGCCACAGCTGGAGGACACACTTCTCCAAGATTCCCTCTGCTACTGTGTGGTTAATCACAATATGGAATGATCAAACTCAGGGAATGAATAAAGGCATATACTTTTATGCACAATTCTGACATCATTTGTAAAACCAACTACTGGAGATGCCTTGAAATACTCCTTTCCAGTCTGTTGCCTGTTTTTAACAGGCTTATTTCAATTGAGGTGTGTGCTATGAATGATTGCTATTTGATCTGATGGCTTCATGTCTGGAGAAATAGGTGTTATCTGCTAGATATAATAAATAAAAGTACAGGACGCCCAGTTAAACCCAAATTACAGATGAAATATATATATATATATATATATATATATATATATATATATTTTTTTTTTTTTTTTAAGTGTAAGTAGGTCCCAAATATTGCATGAGGCAAATATATGCTAAAAAGTTATTTGTTTTTTATCTGAAATTAAAATTTAACTGAGCATCTTGTATTTTATCTGGCAACCCTATTTTTATATAACTACTCATTTTCACTTGCAGCATTCCAAGTATATGGATTCGATGAGATTTTATGACGGATGTCAATTTAGGAATCAATACCACTATTTCTATCACAATCATCAATGAATTACATTCTTAGTGTTATAGGATTTGACTCCTTGATTTAATAAATTTTAACAAAGCTTCTGTAATTCCAAGTAATATGACTTTTAGTACCATGAAGTATATTCACTTCAATAAACCACCAGAAACTCCCAACAAATCCATGGTTAAGTATAAATTTTGTGTAGGCCACTTTGAAACAAATCTCATGTTGGAAACCAGAGCTCCCAAACCATTCCACTGAGGAAGGATTCTGCCAGTTCACAGAGGTCATATTTACCTGTAGCTAGTGGCATTTCCTTGTTCCTAGATAAGATACAACAAAGGGAAGTGTTCAGTTCCAGGTGAGTGGGAAAGGGTGTAAGAAATAAGAAGATAACAGTGTTTGGTTCAGCTGGGAATGGATCGAGCAAACTGTTCACGCTGCTACTCACTCAAGAGGCCACTAACTGGCCATAATGCTGCTATTATCACCCATTAAAATCCTAGTTGTCTTTTGTTCAGATTTATATGTAGAAAATTCTTTCTGTACAAGTGCCATAACTTTCCTTTTCCAGAAGGGGTGGAGTGACACAGTAGAGTGGCTATTTATATTTAATTTTTACAAAAACTAGAGAGGTTCAATAGCATTTCCTGCCTGTGTCTTTGGGGGAGTCTCCAGTTAAGAATTCCTTAGGCAGTCAAGAAGCCTCTGATGTACTCATCATTAAAAATCAGACAGGCAGTAGTTTTTTGGCAGCAGCCGCAAGGCAGGGAATAACTGAGAAAGGTAAACAGAAACTTGTAAGAAAAACATTCTAGACCTGCAGGTTTATCCCCTTTCATATTATCACTATTATCCCAGAAAAAAGCTGTCAAGAGTTTAAAAATCATTTAATCAATGAAACATCAAAATCATTTAAAAATCATGAAACAGAACCCACTTTCTAAATGTGGTACTGTGGAGTACCTCAAACCTAGATTCTTATATCTTCTGTCTGGATACATCTGAAAAAATATATATATATATTTAGAAAGATTTCAACCTCCCAATGTCCTTCCCACTTTTTTGGTTTTGGGGAGATGAGCTAAGTAAGTAAGTACTTACTTACTTAGCTCATTTGGTTTTGGGGAGATGAGCTAAGTAAGTAAATACGAATAAAGATCGTACTGGAAGATGAGCTAAGTAAGTAAATACGAATAAAGATCTTCAAACATCTTATCTGAATAGGCTCTATTTTTTCTGCATGTCATTCCTTAGAATCCAAAGTGTGTTTCTTGATGTAATTGTGAGGAATCTGAACATATCATTAACTGCAGTCACTCGTTTACCAAATTAAACTCTGGGCTGTGAAGTATCAACTTCCTTATCCCTGCTTTACACAACTTTCTTTAAACCTTTGTCCAGTCCCTTTGACATAGGAAGCTATGGTATCCTGTGGCTTGGAGATTTTCCAACAATACACACCCATGGGAGAAGCGGTGTATGTATACTTAGAAAAAAACAGGATTTAGAGGCACAAAAGTAGACTTCAGTCCTGGCTTTGTGACTTACCGTCTCTGTAACCATGGACAGGTTACTTATTCTCTTATACCCTAAATAACCTTATCTATAAAATGGAGCATTCATGTTCAATGAGAAAATGCATGTGGAAGTGATTTGTAAATGGCAAATTAGTATAAAAATGTTATTGACTGTTCTATATTGTTCTATATTGATTATAGGACTCAAAATGGAATTTCCACCTTGTGCTAACAGGATGGGAACAGGGCAAAGGTGGCCTTTGAAGAGGCTCCTGGTGGCTTGTGGAAGGCCATGGTCTAGAATGTCAAGCATCATTCTGGCTTAAGACTGAAGGACTGACCCTGCAACCCTTATTTATATGCATCCCCTCAATGACTTTTCATGAGTCTAAACTAGAAAGTCAGAGCCTTTTTGCCCAAAGCTCATTCCTAAAGAGTTGAACCTCCCCCTCTTCTGACAAAAGATGTGCCTTTCCCAAGAGAGGACGGAAAACACAGACAGCCTGTTCAATTTCATGTAGCCTGCATCTTCTTAACTGCAGTGAGATCCCACTGGCCAAATATTTGAGGCCACCGATGGCCTATACCAATTCCGAGAACATGTTGTAACTGCTTACATCTTCCTCACCAGTGTTAAACTTAGTTTAAATAGCTGAAAATCAGGACCACATCTTGGAAGTGAGATATTCCTCCAGTTTAAACAACATAGTTATAAGCAAAATAGATATGATATGCAGTAGTATTTTTGAGGTATAATAACATAACAGCTAATGTGAAAAGGTGAAACACATCCATGACAGAATGCAGTGCATATTGGGAGGGTCCAGTCAGGGAAAGTCCAAATATAATTTGGAGCTAGAATTTTGTTATTTTTAGAAGCTCCATTAATAGTGCTAAGAGTCAAATATATGTATCATTCATTCTGTCCTCCTAGTTGTAGATGTCTGAGTAATATTTTATTTGGCTTCTTAATTTTTCATCTTAGAAAAATAGCATAAGAAACTTCAATGCATGCAATTCAATGTGCTTCTATAGTATTCGTTACTAGTTTCTTTACTGAATGCCTGTTAGATTGTCTTCCTGGCCTCCCCTTTCCCTTTGTTTCCTGGGTATCACTCCCTCCATTTCAATCCTCCTGGTTATAAGGGTGGCTATTGGCAGCCACGTTTGTACAATGTGAACCCCTCCCTGACTACAGCTGACTGGCCCAGGGGTGGGCAGCTGTCCATGAATTTGGAACTGAGACTAAGAGAAATTTGGTCTCACTCTGGGTAGCTGTGCCTATAATGTGAATGATACTAGGGATAGCCAACTCCTGTCCTGCAGCCTGGGGAGCAGAGAAAGAAAGAATCAAACTGACATGCAGAGAAGGGCACAGACAAGAAGGAGTAAGAGAGACAAGTCCTGACCACTAACCCACAGTCCGGTCCCAAGCCAAACCTAGCTACATTCTTAACCCATTCTATTTATGAGAACCCCAAACTCTAGTCTATAGAATACATTTTTCCTTTTTGCTTAACCCAGCTAGATTGGAACTCTGTCACTTTCAACCAAAAAGAATCCAAATGATTGCACATTCAAACTTTAACAGTCTTCACCTTTAAAAGAGATACATTCACCTTAAAGCAAAAAGAGTTTGCATTCAAGGATCCACTTAAGCAGGATACATCCTGGCATACTGCCATATCTAATATATATCTTAGTGGTAGGTGGATGAATGAATCAATGAATGGATGAATGCAGGCGTGTGTTCCAAATAACCTGCCATGAACTTCAGCTAGATTCAGCTAAGGCTCTGTTCCCACGAGTTTATGACTATATATTTTCTAAATCTTATTGACCATTAGTCTACTACTTTTGAAGGCAGTTGAAAGACAGGGCTACATAGTAGTTACAAACAATGGCAAGTTACAAAAAATGGCACTGGTGTCAAACAGATTACATTCCAATCATGGTCCTGCTCTCAGCTCTCTCAGGCCTTAGTTTCCTCATCTATAAAATGGGGATAAGAACAATACATACCACAGATACAGGATTTTGAAAATCATAAGAGATAATCCATGAACAGCACATGCTATATAATAAAGGCTCATTAAGTTTTGATGACGGTTATGATGATTTGGGGGCAACTTTGAAAGACATAAAAGCAATGTGCTCAAATTGGACTTGGTACACTCCATTTGATGAACTATTCTTATTGATCCACCTCTTCTTTCTGATTTCTTCCCAGATGTAGGCTGCAGAGTGGCTTGGTGCTAGACTTCTGGAGTATTTACCTCAGTGCTAGTACCTTTGCCTTGCCTGGTGATAGTCCTCTGAGGGCTTCCGAACATCCTGTTCCCTTCTGACCCCTACAATCAATTCTTCAAGCTTTAAAAGTTTCTATACCCAAAATAAATAAATGAAAGTTTCTGTAATCCAAAATTGTAATACTACAATTGCTGACACTACTCAGATGCCATTTTCTCCCATCACAGGATTTTCTGCCACTGTGCAAATCAGTTTAAAATGTTTTTCAAGTCTTTTTGTTGTAGTGATACAAATTAAAGTGATTTATGGATGAATCACAAACAATCGGGTTTGTTTCAAAATAATTTGGAAGTGGGGTATCTTGAAGTATAGGTGAAACAGAGATGGCCATAAAAACGGAATGATGGGTACCTGAGGGCTCATTATATCAATCTACTTTTATGTGTCAAAAATGGTTGTAATAACAAGCTACATTTATTAATAGAAATATTCTTGAGCACCCATTAGCCCTTCCCCCAATACTTCCCTAGCCTGAGCTGTGTATAATTTTATTCATGTGGAATGTGGTTTTCCTTTTCTTAGATTTTTTGTTTCAGGCAATACCTTGAAATTGTAAACTGCCTCCCAAAGAAGCAGAAGGCTCATATCCCATGAGCACAGAAGACAACATTTGAGCACAATATAGATACTATTTCTGAAAAGATTTGAATTAGTTTTATTTAAATGAAATAGGTAAGAGATCCTGGGAGAAATTGTCTCTTTACTGGGGACTTTCACTGATAATTTTGTTTATAATCAAAATGGTAAAACACACACTGCTCTGTGATACAGGTAAAGTGGGTTAGCAAACACTTTTTAAAAGACACACATGCAACAGACGGTAAATCAAAAACCACATGAAAAACCGCCTCCACCTTGGATCTTTTTTTGTTCATGCTTTGCCATCAATGTGCCAAAGGTATCATAGCAACAGTAACGAGATGCTACTAACAAGAGCCTCCTCCCAACGTTTAACCTTGGCTGCAAGCTTCACAGAAAGTTCTTGCCATGGCATTGCTGACAACAGCAGGCATCAGTTATGTGGTCTTAAATGACCAAGGACCAGGTTAGAGCCTCAGGAAGTGGCTGCCACTCTCTGGTGGGGCCAATCACTCAGAAAAAGGGGATACAATAAAAAGAAAATAATTATAATCTGTACTGTGATCATTGCCTTTATATGACCATCAGTGCTGATCATCTGTCTTCAAGGCCCAGTGGAATTGTGGATTGGTTTTCATGTGCCGCTCTTTTCATACAAAGACTCAGGCTTTCAGCTGTGTTCTTGGTACTTAGGGTCCACGGCCACACTCCCTCCTTCTCATCCCCCTTGGAACAAACACATGGTGGAAATCCAGCTGGTAAGGTTAGGGAAGCAGGGTAGGGCCAAAGAAGAGAGCAAAGCTAACTGCTCCCCATGGGGATGTAGCCCTGACCTTGGCCTCATTAGCTCTGGGCTCTGACTGAGCTAAACCAGCCCAGATGGCTTTAGGAATAAGGTAAAGACCCACTTCAGGAAAAACTGGAGAAACAAATTAACAGCTTGCTAGCCTTAAAATGATGGGGAGGTGCAGGAGGGAAGATATTTCATTTGATTTTCACAGTGAAAATTTCAAAGAACATTTCAAGTTGCATATGTTTTACTATTAATTACTATTATCATTATTATTTTCAGCTAATGGTAATAAAATCTAGTTTATTTTCTCCAAATAGAAGCAAATTTTAAATTTCTAAAACATCATAACTATGAAGCTTTTGCTTTTTCATGAGAGAGACATAATACGTCATTTCATTCTCATACCACTGCCACACCTAGCTAGGTAATATTATTAATATTATCACCAGCCTTTAAAAGTATGCCTTAGAGATGTTAACCAATTTAATCAAGGTTGTGTATCTAGAAAAAAGTGGAGAGGCTGGAATTTAGGTCTGTCTGTTCTTGGAGCCCCCAACTTTCTACAACCCAAGTTAACAATCCTTATGAAATGATTACATTACATCAGAAAAGACATCCTGGAGTACTCGATTTGCAATAACTGATCATGTCTTCTGGCAGCTTCAAAAATTACATGGGTGGCAGTTGCCAGCAAAAATAGATTCCAAATTTATTAGGCTAGTTTTATTAAGGGGAATATTTCAATCATATATGTGTTGTAGGGGGGAAACAAAAGTCATTCTACACTTAACTGTTGGAGCAATATGGTGGACTGAGACCCTACACAAGTGCAATTCAATGACCTAATGAATGGCTAGCAGACACTTCTAGTGCTGGAGGGCGGGCAGCCTAGTGGCTTGGTGGGTTTGGCAAAAGATAGCTCAACACCTGTGTGAAATAACACATGTGCTAGTATGTAAATAAGAGTAATAATTTAGTGAATAATAGCCATTATGACTTTTACTACTGCAGCTTCCTTTTTATTCTCTCTTTGTTCTTCCATAGGGAAACTTCCTCCAATAAGCACTTCAAGCCAGGTTCCTCAACTCAGCACTAGTAATATCTTCAAAGTGATAATTCCTGATTTGTGGGTCTGCCCTGTGCACTATAGGATGTTCAGCAGTAGCACTGAGACTAGGGTGAGGCAAGTGAGGTGAGTGAGGCACTTGCCTCAGGCACAAAATTTAAGGGAGCATGGAAAATCTTAGTAATCAGGATAAATAATATTTTAATACAGTGTGAAAAATGCCAAAAATCCATGATGAAATATCAAAATTGGAAATAAAGGCAGGATCAGCATTGCTGAGTTTTCCTTTTGCCTCAGGCACCATAATGATAACTCAGCACTGCACTGTTACTGATCTTGCCTGTTCAGCAACACCTCTGACCTCTACTCAACAGATGTCAGATGTCAGTAGCATTCCTCACCCCTACCTGTACTTGTGGCCACCAAAAATGTGTCCAGCATTTTTAAATATCTGCTAGGTGGCAAGATCACTCCCAGTTGAGAACGATTGCTAAAGACATAGAGCAGTGATTTTCAACTGGTGTGCCACAGCACATTGGCATGTCCCTGCACACTGGCATCCCCCAAGAGGATCTTAGGTGAGCCATGAATATTTTTTACTAGTTCTTTGTTATTATTTCAAATTAATATGAGGGGACAAATGTTTAGGTAACATTGTTTTCAATTCTAAGGTAAAGTTCAAGTTGCATTTGAGCCCTTCATCCAGGGGTCATGATGAACACCCTCACATTAGGTGAGATCCTGCTAATTGCCCTACCTTCACCCCTTCTCTCTTATCCCTTCCACCTTGCTAGACTATGTTTGTGTTTTACCTTTGCCACAAAAATTTTTAAAAATCATCAATTAAATTATTTTCAAAAGAACCAGAAAAAACCTCAAATAGCCAAGACATTACTCAGGAATAAAAACAAATCAGGAGGAATCATGCTACCAGACTTCAAACTGTACTATAAATCTATTGTGATCAAAACAGCATGGTATTGGCACAAAAATAGGGAGGTAGATTTATGGAATAACATTGAGAACCAAGAGATTTACCCAGACATTTATCGTCATTTAATCTTTGATAAGCCTATCAAAAATATAAATTGGGGGAAAGATTCCCTATTTAACAAATGATGCTGGGAGAATTGGCTGGCGACTTGTAGAAGACTGAAACTGGACCCACACCTTTCACCATTAACAAAAATTGACTCTCACTGGATAAAAGATTGAAACTTGAGACATGAAACTACAAAGATTCTTGGAGAGAGTGCAGGAGAAACACTTGAAAAAATTGGCCTGGGAGAATACTTTATGAGAAGGACTCCCCAGGCAATTGGAGCAACACCAAAAACACATTACTGGGATCTGATTAAACTAAAAAGCTTCTGCACAGCCAACAACACAGTAAGTAAAGCAAGCAGACAGCTCTCAGAATGGGAGAGGATATTTGGAGATTATGTTTCTGGCAAAGGTTTGATAACCAGAATCCACAGAGAACTCAAACTTATTAATAAGAAAAGAACAAGTAATCCCATTTCATTATAGGCAAGGGACTTGAACAGAAGCTTCTCTGAAGAAGATAGGTGCATGGCCTACAGACACATGAAAAAATGCTCATCATCTTTAATCATCAGAGAAATACAAATCAAAACCACTTTGAGATATCATCTAACTCCAGTAAGACTGGCTCACATAACAAAATCCCACAACTACAGATGTTGGCATGGATGTGGAGGAAAAGGAACACTTCAGCACTGCTGGTGAAAGTGCAAGCTAATATGTCCCTTTTGGAAAGAAATATGGAGAATACTCAGGGATCTAAAAGTAGACCTGCCATTTGATCCTGCAATTCCTCTACTAGGTGTATATCCAAAAGACCAAAAATCACTTTATAACAAAGATATTTGCACCAGATTGTTCATTGAAGTTCAATTCAAAATTGCCAAGTCATAGAAGAAGCCCAAGTGCCAATTGACCCCTGAACGGATTAATAAATTGTGGTATATGTATACCGTGGAATATTATGCAGCCTTAAAAAATATGGAGACTTTACCTCTTTTACATTTACATGAATGGAGCTGGAACATATCCTTCTTAGTAAACTATCTCGAGAATGGAAGAAAAAATATCCCATGTACTCAGTAATATTATGAAACCAATTTACAATCCTTCACACTTTCATATGAAGAATAGATCACAACTATGGCCCAAAATGAAGGGGGAGGGAAGGAAACGGAAGGAGGAGGTCAGATAGAGGGAGGGTGAATGATGGGATCACACCAATGGTGCATGATGCAAGGGTACATGTCGGATCTATTAGTATAGAGTATAAATGTCTTAACACAATAACTAAGTAAACGAGATGTAAATATTAACCAGTGTGATGTAAGCATCCCCAATTCTATATGAAATCAGCACATTGTACCCCATAAATGCATTAATGTATACATGATCTATGTGTTATGATTTAATAAAAAAAATTTTTAAAAGAAGTTCAAGGCACAGTTATTCTTTTTTTAAATCTTTTTTTAAATCAACATAATTTAAGTTTAACTATAGGCTCATGTGTGCCTTGAGATTAAAACAAAAAGGCTAAGAAACACTGGCATAAAGCATTATGGGCATCCCCCTTATAAATCTTCATAAAAGATTAAATAGCATGAAAGCTAAAGGGGCATGATAACAGTGTGGTTAAGAGCAAAAACTCTGCATTACCCAGACATGAGTTCAAATCTGAGGTTCGAGACTTGGTAGATGCATGACCTTATCAGCTACAGTTCTGTGCTTCAGTTCACCATCTGTAAAGTGGAAATGATAATAAGATCTACTGCATAGAGTTGCAAAGATTAAAAAATGATTTGTGTAAATCATTTAGAACAGTGTATGATGCATGGCAAGACCTGAAAAACATCAGTCACTATTATTATTGAGAAGTCACCAATGGGCTGGGTACACCTCTCCTGTCAGTTTCTGCGCCAGAGTGACAGGAGTCCTCATTTTTCTCCACAAGGAGAGACTGGTACTGTAGGAAAGAAATAAATGATATTTCCAATAGCTTACTCTTCAGGTACACAAGTGCAGGTAATTATTACCCTTTCAGAAGGAAATGTTCAGTTTTTTTGTCATTAAACATCTTAGTAGGCAAAGCTTAGTGTATCTCACCACCAGCTTAAAGCTTTGACAAACCTAATGGAATTCAGAAAAAATGTTTGCTGTTAAGACTAAAAAGTTCAACCAACTTGCCCTTATACCACCACATTAAACAATAAATAGGAAAACTTACAAATACAAGATGCAACCAGAATTCAGCAGCATCACAAACCTTATTTAAAGCATAATTTGGAACGGTAAGAAGGACTGAGTTGCTTTCACCTGAATGCAGATGAAAGAGTAACGATAGGAATGTTGAGTCACTCAAACCCACTTAAGCCTTTGAATGCCCATTTCAAGGAAAATCATATACAGTTGTCTTGCTTTTGGCTTATTTTAGTTTTGCTTAAGTTTTTTTTTTAAAAAACCCCTGATCTCCTGTGGGTGACCAGGGGCAGGAGGGCAGGAACTTGAGGGAGATTCCAGGAAGGCTTCCACGAAGAGGAAAGCCCAGTGCAGGTCAGCCTGCAGTGGGCAGGCACAGGCTGAGCCTTAAGGTTTTGAATATAGTGGATAAAGTATTGGTTCTCTAGGTACAAAGTCATGAATTGAATTTTGAAACAGGTTTTCTGAGATATAACTCACAGACATTATGATTTCCCTATCTTAAGTGTACAATTCAATGATTTCAGTATATTAACAGTCATGCATCCTTCAGCACAATTACCTTTAGAATATTTTCATTACCCCCCAAATGAAACTCCGCATCCCTAATCTATCACTCACCACCACCATCACCACCATTTTCTCCTCCCGCCCCCCCCCGCCCGGGGGGGGGGGGGGGGGGGGGGGGGGGGGGGGGGGGGGGGGGGGGGGGGGGGGGGGGGGGCGGCGGGGGGGGGGGGGGGGGGCGGGGGGGGGGGGGGGGGGGGGGGGGGGGGGGGGGGGGGGGGGGGGGGGGGTGGGGGGTGGGGGTGGGGGTGGGGGGGGGGGGGGGGGGGGGGTGGGGGGGGGGGGGTGGGGGGGGGGGGGGGCGGGGGGGGGGGGGGTGGGGGGTGGGTGGGGGTGGGGGGGGGG
>CAUYPK010066441.1:0-14232 GCA_963574355.1 Loris lydekkerianus | reverse complement strand
AACAACAACAACAACAAAAAAAACCCAACCAAAAACAAGGCAGTAAATATATCTTGTTGAATATTGTCTGGGCAGCAGGTGATCTTCTGGGGTATGAGATGTTAATCACAGTGCTGATATGACTGGAGGCCTCCACTGATTTCTCAAACCCCACTGGGTAGACACCCTAAGTCTCTCTTCAGCCCTCTTAAAAGGCACTTTAAGCTTCTAAACTTGCTAAGCAGAAGCTTTCCCAGGAAAGTGCTTATCGCTGAAATCACTGCTGAAGTGGCTATTCACTTACCCAGTGTGCCAAAACTGGTCTCACTCTACCTCTGAGGGTTAGGGCTGTAAGGCAGCTTAGACCCTGCCTTTAGGCTGCTCAGTCACTAGGTTACTAGCTCTGCCCAATCCTTGCCCTGCAACCCTGAGGGCGGACCTTGCTGTGGCAGTTCTCTGCCAATGGCTCCCTGTGGCCCACAGCCAAACACTATTAGCTCCGTCTGGCTCAGCAGCTCAGACTGGGGCCCTAGACAATGCCCAAAGTTCTCCACACTCCTGCTCAAGCTCTCCCCAAGGCAGTTCAACTGAGTGCCAAGTCCAAAAACTCCAAAACAGTTCACAGGTAAGGCCTTTCCCGCTTGCAGTCTCGCTGCTACTGTACTTACAGTTGCCGGTGGGATTAGACCAATTGAACACACACAACCACTTGCCAGTTTTCCACTGTTCTTGTCCTCCTCTTGGGGTCCAGAAGTCTCTTGCTGACTCCATGTATCCTCACAGGGATGATTATAGGTAGATTTCACCATCCAGAGATGCCTGGAGTCTTATCTTCCCAGATTCATGGTGCCCAGATGCAAGGAGGCTGTTACTCAGCCGCCATCTTGCTCTCCTCCCTGGATCAACAATGTTCAAAACCTACAGATCACCTTGCCACCTCCTTCGTCTTGTTGAATACTTTTTTCCAGGAAGGCAAATGGAAAGTACACAGGGAGGAAGATGAACTGCAGCAAAGCCTTTGTCATATGATAGTGACCTTGCTGGGATGAGGGCATGTGTGTGGCTTGTCCTCAGTGGCTAGTCAGGGCTTCTCTATGGGAAACTGGAGAGGAGCTTGTGGAGCCACTCTGCCTCCACTTCACTGTACACTGCTCCACGTACAGTACCGTTGTTTTTGTTTTTGAGACACAATTTGATTCTGTTGCCCTAGCAAGAGTGCAGTGTTATCATAGTTCACTGGGATCTCAAACTTTTAAGCTCAAATGATCCCCCTGCCTCAGCCTCCTGAGTAGCTGAGACTAAAGGCATATGCTATCACACCTGGCTAACTTGTGTTATTTGTAGAGATGGGGTCTTGCCCTTTCCTAGCTAAGTATGTTCTTCTATATCCTTAGTTTGTTGTGAGTTTTTAACAGAATTTGATGTTATATTTTGGCAAATTCATTTCTGTACTGATTGTGATGATTGCATGTTTTTTATTTTATTCTGTTAATATAATATTTTACATTATTGACTTCCTAATGTTAAACCATCCTTGCATTCCTTCCATGATTCAATATTCTTATTGTACTACCAACTTGCTAAAGTTTATTAAGAATATTTGCACCTAATCAAAACCACTCTGAGATACCATCTAACCCCAGTGACAATAGCCCATGTCACAAAACCCTGAAGTTGCAGATACTGGGGTGAATGTGGAGAAAAGGGAACACTTTTCCAGTGCTTGTGTATTGCAAACTAATATAACCTCTATGGAAAGAACTAAAAATAGACCATCTATTTGATCCTACAATCCCATTACTAGGTATCAACCCAGAAGAAAAAAAAAAGAATCGTTTTACCACAAGGACATTTGCAGTAGACTTTATTGCAGCTCAAATCACAATTGCCATGTTGTGGAGACAACCCAAGAGCACACCCATCAACTCATGAATGGATTAACAAACTGGTATATACATACCATGGAGTACTATTCAGCAATAAAAAAGGATTGAGACTTTATATCTTTCGAATTTACCTGGATGGAATTGAAATACATTCTTCATAGTAAATTTATCACAAGAATAGAAAAGCAAGTGTCCAATGTACTCAATACTAATATGAAACTAATGTATAAACAACTACATGCCCACATGAAATAAAAACACAAGTATATTCTAGTGAGAGGGAGAGTGGATGAGGAAGAGGGGAAAGGGGTGATTGGAAAGTTCTTACCTGTGTGCATAGTGTAATGGTATACAGCGCACCCTCTCAGTGGAGGGCTTAACTACAACTCGAACCTTACTTTAGAAATAAGAAAAATGTAGCCTAAATATTTGTACCCTCATATGAATCTGAAATTAAAAAAAAAAGAATGCTTGTATTTTTATTTATTCAATTAAAGTCTAGCTTTTTTTCTCTTATGTTTATTTTGTTTTGATATTATTATAATTCTGAATCAGCTTCGATGTATTTCCTCCTCATTAATTTTCTAGAAGAATTTTTTATTGAAATTATATTAAATGTTTGGTATAATTTGCTAGTGAATCCATCTGGGCCTAGAATTTTATGTGTTAAAGGTTTTTAACTACAAATTTAATTTTGTTAATATAATATGTATATTACAGAGCCTTCAAATTATCTATTTCAAATTAAATGAGCCATTATAACTTGTGTCTTTCAAGTAATTTGTCTATTTAATATAAGTTCTTGAATTTATCAGCATAAAGTTGTCAATAATATTTCATTATCATTTTAATATATGTATAATTTGTAGGGATGTTACCTCTTCCATTTCTGATATTTGTAATGTGTGTCTTTTCTCACTTCTTTTCCTGATCAGGCTGGTAAAGTTGTATATATTTTAAAGATCTTTTCAAAAGAACTAGCTCTTGGTTTTATTAATTTTCTCAATTATTTTTCTGTTTTTGATTTCATTGACTTCTACTCTGTATTTCATTATTTTCTTTCTTCTGCCTATTTTTGGTTTAATTTTGATTTCTTTTGCTACAAGTTAAGATAGAAAGAATCTCTACAAGTGAGGATCAGAAATGTGTGTTTGACAAGCTCTGCCTGTGGGCTCTGTATTGCCTAGTCCATGAGAATTCCCCATGAGTGCAAGAGCAGAATCACTGACTTTGATATAATTATGAAACAGCTCCTAAACACCCCCAACTCCAAGGCCATTGTGATTTTTGTTAACAATGAGGGTATAAAGCAAATTCTTGCAGACACCAAGAGAGCTGACCAAGTAGGCTATTTTCTCTCAGTGGGATTCAACAGCTGGGGAATCCAAAATAAACCCCTGCACGAGCACAAAGATATTGCAGAAGGAGCAATCACCCTTCAGCCCAAGAGAGTGACTGTGAAGGGTTTTATACTTATTTTCTATACTGCACCCTTGCAAACAACAAAAGAAATGTATGGTTTGCTGAATACTGGGAGGAAAAATTCAATTGCAAGTTGATGATTAATGGGTCAAAAAAGAAGACCTAGATTGCAAACCATAAATGCTGCTGGTGAGATTGGGGAGAAAGTACTCCAGCCACCTCTGTGTGGGATGTCCTGCCTGGAGGCATTGCTTTAGGGGAGCATGGAGGTGGCTGGAGACTCCAGGAGCCAACAAAGAGGTTGAGAGAAGTGGAGAATTGGCACAGAAGGTGAATGCTTGCATGCTTCCAGAGGCTGTCTGCTTTGGTGGGTTTCAGACAGAAAAGTTGTGTCCAACAGTTTTTTAATTGTTCCTATGTAATTTCCAGAGCTGTCAGAGGAGACCTTGTGTGAATGAGTGATCATGAACAGCTCCCAGTGGACAGGATTGAGTCAACAAACAGAATAGACCTCTCCTCCTTTGGCTGATAGCAGAGTATTGCCATTGTGGAAGAACTGCCTAGAAGGAACAGCCCCCAGTGTCCTAGTACCAGGCTGGTTCTTCCAGGCCTGCTGAGCTGGGCAGCCACCTCTGGGGAAACTCCACTAAAACCCACTTTTCTGGGAAAGCCACTTTGTGGTCAAGGGGGCAATGATTGGAAAGGTTGAGGCATGTCTTTTTGGTAGGCTAACTAGAGCTTTAGTCTCCCAACTCTGCAGGGATTGAAGGCAAATAAATTGGGAAGATGGGAATGGGTTGCCTTAGCAACTAGATAGTGGCTTCCAACTTCCATATTTTACAGTCATATCAGCATCCTGATTAGGATTTCATATTATCACCTGTTGTCCAAGCAAGGTATTGCGATATATATATATATATATATATATATATATATATTTTTTTTTTTTTTTTTTTTTTTTTTTTTTTTTTCCCTGTTATCTTTTCCAATTTTTCCCTCTAGGTTTTTTGTTGTTGTTGTTTGTTTTGTTTTTACATTTTTAATTTTTCACTATTTCTTTGTTTTTTTCTTAAATATTGATGCTTCCATAAGGATCCCATTTTCACTATAGTTTTTCTACCCCTTTTATTTCTACTTTCCATTTCTCTCCTTTTCTCTCCTTTTTGTAAAGATTTTTCTACTTTTCTTACCTTTCCCATATAAATTTCTCAAAACAACTAAGAGATACTACACTTTTTTACATCTTACACAATTTTATTTTCAAATTTTTATGTATTTTTGCTATTATTATTATATTTTATCTGTTTTATTCTGTGTCAATCTGTATTCCATTTATGGGATGGAGTCTCACTCTGAAGCCTGAGCTGGGGGCCACTGCATCCCCAGGTCTACAGTGCCCATCTGGCTTTGGCCTTTAGAAGAAAATTATTGGTAGGTTCCCACTGTGACATACTGATTTTTTTCCTCCCCTCTCTCTCTATTTGGTGGAGGTAGGGCCTTGTTTTTGCTCAGGCTGATAAGGAGCTCTTTACAATGAGGGACCCATCCATCTCAGCCCCTCAGAGGCTGGAAATTGCAGACACGGGTCAAAGCACTCTTCTGAGCACCACTATTACTCCTGTCTCTCAATTTCTGTTCTTCTTTGCCTCTTTTTGTTAACATTTCCTTTTATGCCCTTCCATTTTTCTTTTTCTTTTTGCTTTTTATTTCTTGTCTCCTTTCTTGCTCTTCAATCTTCTCTTCCTTGTGGCCCTATACAAAAAGGACACTTGAGTACCTAAGCACAGACAAGGTAATTTAAAGAGAAGGAGGAAGTGACAGGAAAAAGTAGAGGAAGAAAGTTGACAAGAAGAAAACACTCATGAGGAGGAATCAAAATTCCTGGCAACATGAAAAAATAGAAGAGAGCAACCTCCCTAAGGTATTGTAAAGTAGCTACTGCAGAGAATTCTACCTATAAAGAAATGATGGAAATGACAGAAAGGGGATTTAAAATGTGGATGGTAAAAACAATGAAGGAAATTTCTGAAAAAGTGGAAAATAACCAAAGGAAATTCAAAAAAAGAATCAAATAAGAGATGAATATAGAAAGAATACAGTGGAGCTTAAGGAATTGAAGGAGTCAATCAGAGAATTTAAAGATGTAGCAGAAAGTATCAATAATAGATTAGACCATGAAGAAGAAAGAATCTCGGAACTAGAGGATAAAGCTCTTGAGGTAACAAAGGCAATTAAAGATGCAGAAAAGAAGAGAGAGAAAGTAAAATGTTTGCTCAGAGAATTATGGGACTTCAGAAGTATTAAAACATACAAATTATAGGGATCCCTGACAGGGAGAAGATCATCCCAAAGGAATGGAAGCCCTACTGGAGCATATCAGAAATGAAAATTTTCCAAGTATCACCAAAGGCTCAGACACACTCCTTTTAGAGGGATATCAAAACCCAGGTCATCTGAAATCAAACAGACCATCTCCAAGATACATTGTCCTGATCATGTCCAAAGGCACGATGAAAGAAAAAAAAAATTGTAAGCAGCTAGGAGTAAGCACCAATTGACCTATTGGGGCAGATCCATCAGGATGACAGACGACTTCTCAGGTGAAATTTTTCAAGCCAGAAGAGAATGGTCAGCTACCTTTAACTTCCTTAAACAAAGCTATTTTCAGCCCAGAATTCTATATGCTACTAAGCTAAGATTTAAAATTAAGAAGAAATGAAATATTTTGCTAATATAAAAACATTTGAGGAAATTGAGCAAAACATGACCAGGAAATACTTAGACCTATTCTCCACACTGACCAACACAATGGACCACCAGCAAAGTAAACACTCAGAAACTAAAGGACAAAATCTAGTTTACACAATGATGCACATGATAAAACTAAATAATGGACTTTCACAGAATAAGATGAATAGAACACCATTATACTTATCAATTCTCTCAATAAACATAAATGGCTTGAATTCCCCACTGAAGAGGCACAGGCTGTCTGATTGAATTAAAACACATAAGCCATCTATGTGCTATATCCAGGAAACACACCTAGCCTTAAAGGACAAAATAAGACTCAGGATGAAGGGTTGGAAAACAATACTTCAGGTAAGTGGAAATCAGAAGAAAGGAGGGGTTGCAAATTTATTTTCAGATACAAGCAGATTTTAAGCAGCCAAAGTCAAGAAAGACAAAGATGGTGAAAGAAAAAATACAACAAGAGGACATTTTGATTCTAAGTATTTATGTACCCAATATAAATGCTCCCAGATTCATGAAACACATCTTAATTGATCTGAGCAGTATGTATCCTAAACTAAACAAGGATACAAAGGACTTAAATGTGACACTAGGAAAATTGGGGTTAATAGACATATACAGAACACATCATCCCAAAGCTAAGGAATGAATGTTTTTATCATCCCACAGAACATTTTTCAAAGTAGTTTTATCTTAGGACACAAATGAAACCTCAACAAAATCAAAATAATTGAAATTATACCTTGTACTTTTTTCAGACTACAAGGCCATAAAACTGGAATTTAACTCCAATAAAATTTTTCATCCTCACACAAAGGCAGGGAAACTAAACAACTTTATGCTGAATTACAATTGGGTCAAGGAAGAGATAAAGAAGGAAATCATTTACTTCCTTTAACATAACAACAATGAAAGAATAAGCTACCAAAACCTGTGGGATACTGCAAAGGCAGTTCTCAGAGGGAAAATTACTACAGTAGATGTCTGTATCTAAAAAACAGAAAGAGAGCACACCAACAACCTAATGAATCATTGTAAGGAAATGGAAAAACAGTCCAACCCCAAATATAGCAGAACAAAGGAAATAACCAAAATTAAATGAGAAAAAAATGAAATGAAAAACAACAAATCATTCAGAAAATTAATAAAGCAAAAAGTTGTTTCATTGAAGAGATGAATAAAATCAATAGACCTTTGGCCAGATTAACTAGAAACAGAAAAGTCAAATCTTTAATAACCTCAATCAGAAATGAAAAGGGGGAAATAACAACTAATCCCACAGAGATACAAAAGATTTTTCTGACTGCTACAAAATATTCTATGCCCAGAAATTTGACAATGTGAAGGAAATGAATCATTACCTGGAATCATACCCTCTCCCTAAACTTAACCAAGAAGAAAGATCTCTTGAAATAGACCAATATCAAGCACTGAGATTGAAGAAACAACAACAAAAAACTTCCAAAAAAAAAAAAAAAATGCCCAGAACCAGATGGCTTTACACCAGAATTTTATTAAATCTTCAAAGATGAGTTTGTACCTATACTGCAGAACCTATTCCAAAATATTGAAAAGGAAGGAACCTTTCCCAAAATGTTCTATAAAGCAAACATCACCCTGACACCAAAACCAGAAAAGAATCCACCTAAAAGGAGAACTACAGATCAATTTCACTAATGACTATTGATACAAAAATACTTAATAAAATTTTGACTAATAGATTGCAGCTACACATTAAAAAATTATACATCACAATCAAGTAGGCTTCATCCCAGGGCTGCAAGGCTGGTTTAATATACCCTAATTCATAAATGTAAATACCATATCAATAGAAGCAAAAACAAAGACCATATAGAACCTGTCAATAGATATGGAAAAAGTATTTGATAAAATTCAGCATTCTTTTCTAACAGGAACACTTAACAAAATAGTCATAAGTTGCACATTTCTTAAACTAATGGAAGCCATCTATGACAACTCCACAGCTAATATCATACTGAATGAAGTAAAACTGAAAGCTTTTTCACTTAGACCTGGAAACAGACTACTACTATTCAACATAATGCTGGAAGTTCTAGTCAATACCATTAGGCAAGAGAAGGAAATAAAGGGCATCCAAATGGGGGAAAAGGAGGTCAAACTCTGGCTCTTTGCCAATGATATGATCGTACACTTAGAAAACTCCAGAGATTCAACCACAAGACTCCTGGAAGTGATCAAGAAATACAGTAACATCTCAGGGTATAAAATCAATTTCCACAAATCAATAGCCTTTATATATGCCCTTAACAGCAAGTTGAGAAGCAAACCAAGGACACAATTCCCTTCACAGTATCTTTAAAGAAAATGAAATATCTATAAATATACCTAACAAAAGAGATGAAGGATCTCACAAAGAGATTTATGAAACCCTAAAAAAAGAACTATCAGAAGACATTAACAAATGGCAAACATACCATACCATTGGCTGGGAAGAATCAGCATTGTTAAAATGCCTATTCTTCCCAAGGTAATCTACAGATTCAATGCAATCACCATCAAAATACTAACATCATACTTTAAAGATTTGGCAAAAGTAGTAATTAATTTTTTATGAAACAATAAAAAAAAAAAAAAAAAAAACCGTATCACCAAGGCAATTTGTAGTAACAAAAACAAAGCCAGAAGCATCACCCTACCAGACTTCAGGTTATATTACAAGTCTACAGTGATAAAAATAGCATGGTATTGGCACAAAAATTGAGACATCGATATTTGGATCCAAATGTAAAACCAAGAGTTAAACCAGTCTCTTAGTTTCAACTGATCTTTGATAAACCAAGCAAAAGCATACTCTGGAGAAAAGAATTCCTATTCAACAAATGGTTCTGGTAGAATTGGACCACTTACAAAAATTGACTCAAGATATTAATAGATAAAAGATTTAAATCTAAGACATGAAATGATAAAAATCTTAGAAGAAAGTGTAGGAAAAACTCTCTGATAATGTCAGACTAGAAAAAGACTTTATGAAGAAGATTTCAGCAGCCATCGGGACAACAACAAAAATTAACAAATAAGACTTAATTAAGCTGAGAAGCTTCTGCACAGTTAATGACACAACAATTAAAGCAAATAGACAACATTTGGAATGGCAAAAGACATTTGCATTGTATGAATCTGATAAAAGGTTGATAATTAGAATCTACAGAGAACTCAAATTAATCAACAAAAAGAGCAAACAATCCTCTCCACTGTACAAGAGACATGAACATGACCTCAGAGGAAGATAAACGAATGGCAACAACATTTGAAAAATGCTCATTGTCTCTAATCATCAGAGAAATGTAAATCAAAACCACCCTACTGAGAACAGCCCAAATCACAGAGTCTCAAAGCTGCAGATGGTGGCATGGGGGATGTGGAGAGAAGGGAATACTTTTACACTGTTAGCGGGACTGCAAACTAATCTTTGGAAAGAAGTATGGAGAATCCACAAAGAACTCAAATTAGACCTCCCATTTTGATCCTACAATCCCATTTACTATAATCCCAATAGAAAAAAATCATTTTATCATAAGGATATTTGCACTAGATTGTTTATTGCAGCTCAATTTACAACTACCAAAATGTGGATACAACCTAAATGCAGAAATGGATAAACAAGCTGTGGTATATGTATACCATGGATTACTATTCAGCCATTAAAAAAGATGGGGACTTTTTATCTTTTGTATTAAGCTGTATGGAATTAAAACACATTCCTCTTAATAAAATATCACAAGAATGGAGAGAATATTATCAATGTATTCAATACTAATATGAAGCCAGTAGATGATCTAATACATACCCACATAAGAGAAAAACTCAGATCAATTCAAGGTAGGGTGAGAGGAAACAGGGAAGGAGGAGAGAGTAGGAGGGAAGGAGAGGGATATGTTCCTATTTAATGGGCACAATGTTAGGGTGTATGGCACACCTTTTGGGGGGTGGGACACAATTATAAGAGGAACTCTACTTAACAAATGCAAACATTGTAACCTATTTCTTTGTGCCCTTAAATTAACCTGAAATTAAAAAAATTAAAAAAGAAAAAAAAAAGGTAGAAACTCACGTCATCAATTCGAAAACTTTTTCTTTTGTAATAAAGGCATTCCAGTGCTACACATTTTTTTCTATGCACTACCTTAGCTGCATTGTATAAATGTGATATGTTGTACTTTGATTTTCATTCAGTCAAAATAATTGTTCTCATTTTTCTAATTTCCCGACTAGTTTTGATAATGGGGATGTAGGAGAAAAGTTGGAAGATAAACTGCTGTGTTTCTTTTCATTAAGGCTCTGCCATGACAAACATTTTCTGATCTTTCTATTATCTTTTTAACCCAAATTTGATTATATTTCTAGTCCCTCTGTTGTTTTTCTTTGTACATATTTACATATTTCTGGCCATATGTAAATTTTATTTCAATATGGGATACAATAAAAATGGCATATTGAAGTAAATCAAACAGAATCAAAAGATGAAGTAATTATCAGGGAACAATAACACTGGTGCTCAGGTATCCCTCACGGAGAAACAACAAACATGAGCAATAAAAAGAACAAAGAAAAAGATATTGTCACTGAATAGCACATGTCAAAGAGCTTGGTAGTGAACCTCAAATAACTGGAAACGTCCCACAGTATTTTTGTTTTGTGTTTTGTTTTGTTTGTTGGTTGGTTTTGTTTTGTTTTTGTTTTTGTGTTTTAGTTTGATTTGGAGAATTTCTGAGTTGACAATGTATAAATGCTCTTCGTATCAACAATCTGTGACCTGCTTTGTTTGCTGTTTTCTAATTCTATGTGCCCTTTTACATTCAGTTCCAATTAAAAAAGGGGAGGGAAGGGACTGAATACTGCCAGCTTAGCCCTATAAATATTTGCACAGTGTTTATGACAGATGTTTTCCTGTTATAAAGGAATCTGACCTTCATTAAAAATGCGGAGCATTTTAAATGTGATGCGAAAATATCAGAAACAGCAGCAGTATTTGCCAGGGATTTTCATATGTTTAAAGATGCACAATTTTGCTGGAACAAACCAGTAATGATTAACACTGTTATTATTTGTTGGGAAAGTGGTTAGAGGGTTGAAAATAACCACAGTTCCTCTTTTCTTGTTCTAATCATGATCCTTCTTCAATATTCTATAAGATGGGCCATTTATTACTGTCATGTGATAAATCTACAGTGTGGCTTTTCCTTATGTGCAGTGAAGCATTCTTCCTGATGTTTTGAACACCAATTAAATCACACACAAATAATCCTAAGTATCAAGGTTACATACATCTCATAGTCTTTTTTCATCATGAATGTAAGTGTTTGACACATGCAAAACTATATAAAGATTTTATTTAAAAAATATGAGCTTCAGAGTTTTCCAACTGATCACCCACTCTCAATGAAAGGCTTAAGCCACTCTAATTTTCTCTAGATGTATGAACTTGTTTTAGGCTGAAGCATATGGGCTTTGGATTTGCCTGCTTGGCTGACATGTTGCCTCTTTAGTTTTAGGTGGGATTTGGATTCACTCTGACTTTTGCTCTCAAGAGAAAACAAGTATATATGGCATTGTTTCTCAGAATTTCCACCATCTAGAATGTACTTATTGTAGAAACCATGCCCCACCAGTGTTGTAAACCTAGAAACAGACAGCTAGAGTGCTGTGACCAAGGACCTACCCTGGTGGCATTCATTGCCCTTGTTTACTACTGGTCAGGTCTGCAGTTCAGGGTCTCATTTTCCAACATAGCTTTATGAGCATTCTGTAAAAGGACTCAGTTTGTAGTGCAGGACTCATAAGGACAATATCTGTGAGACTGATATACAGTATCAGAATGCTAATTTATTACTTTACGTTATAAATGTATGGCGTATAATTGGAAGCATGTAAAATCCTAATAGTTGGTGTCTTTTATTGATAATCAAGAGAAAAAAATGGAATATCAAGAGCTAGCTCCATGTTTGCAATCACCTCTTTGCAGTGTAAGTTTAGAAATCCATAGTTCAGGCTTCCCTTTTGTAAAATCCTTGGACAAGCATTGTGGAATTTACCCCTGGAGTTCCCCATTTTCTGTTTCCCTAGAAGGCAGTGCCCTTTTTGATTGCCATATTCTTTCTTTAGAATGTAAACATTTCATTCAGGTTCTATTTAAATCCTGCCTGGCTTGGGAATCATTTTCTCATGGGAGTGTGAACATCTCTGCTGTGATCCATTGTTTGTAGATGTGACAGTTTCACCCTAAGAGGATTATTCAGTATTCCTCACTGCTGATTTCTTGTGAAACTGGGGGCTCTCTAAAACCCCAGCACTTGTGAAGAAACTAATAGAACCATGTTAAGACAGAGATATCTGGACTCTTCAATTGCACATATCCGCATGCCAGTTCTTCATGAAGTCAACATTGGTACAAGTTCTGAAGACAGTATATAAGGACACTACAAGAACAGTTAGGTGTCCAAAGGAAATGCCTCAAGAAGCTTTCATACACTTGCACAAGCAGACAGGTGCTATGTCCACTGCAGCAGAGTTGATCACAGCAAATATTGTAAACAACTTAAAATATTCACCGAAAAGAGGATAGTTAAAGCAGCTGTCCTATATTTAGACAACGAAAAGCAACAATGAAAATAAATTTATTGACTCTCATGTATGAGTATGGATACAACAAGAAAATGAATATTTAAGCAAGAAAAGTGAGTCACAGAAAGACATGTACAACATAAAACCATTTGCGTGTTTTTAAAACTCCCAGAACAATATTGTAATTAGTTTCTGTAAATATACAGATGGGGTTTTAAAAAAACCAAAAACCCTTACTCAACAATTTCTCAGGATTATGGCTTTTTCTGGGAAACGAAGGAAGGGAATAGGGGAATAGGATTGGGTGAGCTAAAAAGGGTAATTTCACACTGCCTAAAAAGTTTTGTTTCTCAAAAATACTGATGAAATACAGATCTTAATAGTTATATAAATCTTGGTGATGGTTACATAGTTGTTCTCCATTCTCTATTTTCTCCACTTTTTACATATTTTAAAATCAAATTTGAAAAAAGAAATTTATCTTCCCTGACAGAAAAATTCTCTAATACATCTTGTTTAGGGAAAAAAAGTGATCACAGAAAAATATGTATAGTCTGATACAATGTATGAAAAAGATAATATAGAAATGCATGTTCATAAACATATTTTTATAAACATATTTATAATTGTAAATATACAGAATAAGGTCTGGGTGGCTATACACCACATTTTTTGGAGTAGTTATGTAGTCGAAAGAAAGTAGAATTAGGTAAGTGGTACGGGTAAAATGGGACTCACATTTTTTACTCTGTATACTTACCTAATTTCATACAGCATATATGATTCATCCATTAATTAATAATTAAAAAAATTAAAATTAAAATTCATATTCTTACTATAAAAACAAAGAACACTACCAAGAGCAATGTATACATATTCCATAGACCCTAGACCTGCATCTTTCTGAAGAATTCTAGGAACTTAAACCCAATTCTCTATAGATCATGGACACCTATATTTCTCACTGTAAGATTCCCAAATGAAGGCCAAGTTAAGGTTGGCCTATTGGCTATTCCTGGGGTGAGGCAATAGTGAAAAGATTGTGAACCCAACCAAGGAAATGCCAAGCAGAGCGCAGGAGAAGAGTAGGAAAGATACAGGTCTCCATAGCCATCTGAAGGCATTGCGTCCTCCCCGCTGGGCACAAGGTTTTAATTCTGAAAGTTTGCAAAAGCATACTAGATTGACAAGGCTGTATTCTTGCAAACTTGAGAAATTTGTAAAGGTAAACTAGGTTGCAGGACTATATTCTTGCAACATGGAATACCCTCTAACCTCACATCTATGGTGCATATTTTTATCTATAATAATAATAATAATAATAATGCAAAAAAAGTATAAAAAAAAAAAACATTTGGGTTTCGGCAAGAGACTTTAAATACTTGCCTCAACAAGTATTAGTCCTATTAACTGCCAAAAAGGGAGGCATCTGTTTATTTTTACAGGGGAAGTGCTACTTTTATGCCAACAGATCTGAGATCGTGCAAAACAAGATCAAAACACTCCAAGAAGATCTAGAAAAGAGAAGAAAAGAAATTCTAGAAAATCCCCTGTGGACGGGCCTACATTGTTTTTCACCCTACCTTCT
>CAUYPK010066438.1:0-39601 GCA_963574355.1 Loris lydekkerianus | reverse complement strand
TTAAGGCTGCATAATATTCCATGGTGTACATATACCACAATTTATTAATCCATTCGTGGATCGATGGGCACTTGGGCTTTTTCCATGACTTAGCAATTATGAATTGGGCTGCAATAAACATTCTGGTACAAATATCTTTGTTACGATGTGATTTTTTGGTCTTCTGGGTATATGCCTAGTAGAGGAATTATAGGATTGAATGGCAGATCTATTTTTAGATCTCTAAGTGTTCTCCAAACATCTTTCCCAAAGGAATGTGTTAATTTGCATTCCCACCAGCAGTGCAGAAGTGTTCCCTTTTCTCTAGATCCACGCCAACATCTCTGGTCTTGGGATTTTGTGATATGGGCTAATCTTACTGGAGTTAGAGGATATCTCAAAGTAGTTTTGATTTGCATTTCTCTGATGATTAAAGATGATGAGAATTTTTTCATATGTCTGTAGGCTATGTACCTGTCTTCTATAAACTTTTTAATTTAGCAAATGTATTTCTCAGTTCCAAGATTTCTGTTTGATTTTTTTTTTTTTTTTTTTGGTGATGCTCAACAGAATCTCATGTTTACTGAGAAGTGATTAATGATAAAAGGAAAGGTAATGCCCTTTCCTCTTTGGCTGAACTAGAAACTGAAGAAACATTCGCTATGTGTTTTACAATATTTTTCTCCTCCAAAATGCATCTCTGTATATAAGTTTTTAACCACTGTTCTTAGCTTTGAAACTAAATTACTTCTGACTTAATCAGGATAATGAACAAGAACAGAATATTTCTTAAGATTCCTAGTACTTTGAGTAACAAAAGATCAGAGAAAATTGAACCACCCTTAAAGACACAACTGTAGGGTAACACTGTTAAATTCTCTAAGACAAAAATTATTCATAAAAATGTTCTTCTAATTCAGAAGGGAAAAATCAACTTCCCACTTTCTGGGGTGATGCCCAAAACCTTTGCAACTCAAATGTCCTCTGAGTGCAAATGTCAAAATGGGAGGAGGAAAAGGTTTAAAAATTAGAGAAGACTGTTTGTACTTATGGACTTAAAAATATAAAAAATATAGTAAAAAGACAAAGCATTATGCTCTGAAATCACAACCAAAACCAAAATAAAAGGGACATTTTCACCTAAACTAGCTAAGAGTGATTTTTTTTTTTCCATTTTCAAGTTAAGTACTCTGTGTTTTGTGGATTCCAATACTTAAACTGCAAGTCTGCAATCATCTTTGAAGTCAATGAAATTAAGAAAAAAGTTCTAATTCTCTTGAAGGTCATTTTTTCCCATTTAGGGTATGTAGATGCAGCCATGGCTTAAGTCTATGCAGAACTGCCCTTCATTTCCCATGACCTTGATGTTCCTTTTAAACACTTTCTTCTTCCTTTTGGTATTTCTCCTAGTGTGAGAAGTCATTGAAAATGGAAGTGGTGTGCTTGTAGCTGGCTATGACTTTCAACCTTTGCTTAGCCTTTTCCAGAGGCGCTTCCTGAGTGTCCCTCCAGTTGGTCACTGGTTTATTCTCATTGTTCTCTAGGCAAATGTGCTGCAGTTGGTTATTAGGAATGTCCTTCACAAAAATCCACCTGACATTAAAACAACCCTTCCATTTGTCCTGGGATCACACACCTGCACCTATGTTGTAGTCCACAGCAGATTTCATTTCTGTAACGCCACAGAAGTGTTCACTGCCATTGATACTGAAAAGAAAATAAACGGGGATTTTCCTGTTCATAGAATGCTAAGCAACATCTAGTCTCTTGTCACCATGTTCTGGTACCATGCTGCACCAGATATTATACTTAATGGAATGGTGGATATCATCCTCAGAGTAGCTCTTAATGATGAAAACCCAGCCATGTTTCAGATTCAAGTCAAAATCCTTGGGGTGATAGTTATTAATGGACTGCAGCTTCTCCAATACAGGGTGGGGTTATGAAGGAGTAGATCCAGAACCAGCCTGAAACTTTCCTACTCCATTACCATCCACTCCATCATGACTGAACCCATTGCCACGGTTCCAAGGTGCTACCCAGTGGGTTGGCTGAGCTGTCTGTTGCTGGACTGAGAGCTGGGCAGGCTGTGGTGGAGGTGGAGGCAATGGCTGTGTTTGTTGCCCTACTGATGCTTGAGCCAGTGGTGGGCTATTGTTAGCCTGCTGACCTACAGGCTGAGGAGACTCCTGGGTTGGCTGTCCTGTATTCCAAAGCCTGTGAGGATTTTTTTTTTTTTTTTTTTGCCATAGGACCCTTGTTATCCCAAGTTCCAATATCCATGTTATGCTTTATTGGGGGTGGTGGAAGACTTGACCCTTCAATGCCATTCTTGGTCTTCAGTTTAGGTTGCTGTTTTTCAGGCTTATTAGCAATGTCAGCCCAAGATGCTGGTTTTGGAGGAGCAATGGTAGCTGGAGGCAAACTATATGAAGCCCACAATGTTACTAGTAATGGACTCACTACCAATAGCAGAGCCTATAACTTTTGGAATGTTGCTTGCAATTTCTGTGCTACCCAACTTCAGTTCTTCCATTCCTTGATATTCATGCCAGGAGCCTTACTGAGGGTCTCACTGGCAAAAGCTGACTGTCCATCAATCATGGCTCCACCTAAGGAGCTAGGTGCATAAGCATAAGGAGCTAGGTGCATAAGCATAATTGATACTGTATCCAGAGCTCTGGTAGACTGTCCCTGAGACCTGTTATTTCCCCATGCTGAGAAGTCAGTCCCAACTTGGAGAGAAATTGAAACAATGCTGACCAAGAAATGGAGTGCTACTTAGGGGTCATGGTTGCCCAAACATTGCATCTGGCAGAAAGTGCTCTCCATTGCTCAGTTGTTCATAAAAAGTTAATAGGGCATGGTGTCACCCCCAGTAAATTAAGCAGCTTCATCCAAAGAATAGGAGAAGCCAATGGAAGGACTGTAGTAATTGGGTAAGTAGGAGTCTGCCACGGCAGAATATGCATTATTGGGGCCTCGCCTGTGGACTCAAGTAAGGTTCAAAATCATCATTGTTCAATCCATCCTTTTGATGTACAGATCCATTTTGTACTTTGTTTCCTTGACCTGCTCCAAGAGGCTGCTGGCTGACATGGCTCTTGTACTCTCCTGGGTGGAGATGGCTGCAAACTTTCCTCAGTGTGGCAATGGCCACAGATCTTCTGCTTGATTTTTAAAAATTATTTCAATCTCTGTTAAATTTCTCTGATAAATGTCCAAATTGCCATCCTGTGTTATTTTAGAGATCACTGAATTTCCTTAAAACTATTGTTTTGAATTCTTGGTGAGAGAGCTAATTTGTCACCATCTTGTTAAGATCAGTCACTGGTTTCTAGCTTTGTCTGTTTGAGGAGGAGCATAGTTCCCTGTTTCCTGTTGTTTCTTGTAGATGTATGTCTATATCTTTGCACTGAAGTATTAGTTATTTATTCCAGTCTTCTCTGCCTGGCTTGTTTTACTTTTCATTGAATGTGTTTTCTTAGGATTCTTTGCAATTTACTATGTTGAATTTATTTTTTCTTTTCTTCATTTGGCTGCTGCCTCCTTTTTGGCACTAGATGGTGCCTTAAGCTCAGGTTTGTCTCAGCTTTAGTAAATGATCAGAGTACTGCTCACTGTGAATGCAGGGTCCCAAAGGGGATATCGCAGCATTATCTCAGCCAGAAGGTTGGCTGGGAGTTTGTGGCTAGAGACCTGGGGAATGTATCTCCTATAATGTAGTGCTGCTGAATAATTATTTGGATTTGGCATTTCAAAAACATTGGAAATGTTGTAACCTAGTTGTTTGTAACTCATCTTAACCTGAAATACAATAATTTTTTTTTTTCTTTTTATAAAAAAATTTTAGCATATTTTTCTAAGGCACATCTTGTATTAATGAACTTTCTCAACTTTTGTTTATTTGGGCATATCTTTGCCAGGTATAGAATTTTTGGCTAATAGTTTTTTTAATTTTAGCATTTTAGATATACTATCCCACTGCCTTTTGGCTTCCAGTTTTTCTAGTGAGAAATCTACTATTAATTGTACTGAGAATCCCTTGTGCATGATGAATCATTTCTCTCTTGCTGCTTTCAAGATCCTCTTTTATTCTTTGTCTTTCTACAGTTTGATTCTGTGTATTGGTGTTGGCTTAACCTTCCTGGACTTTATTGAATTTCTTGGATTTGTAGATTCATGTCTTTCATAAGATTTGTAAAATTTCAGCCATTGTTTCTTCCAATAATCTTTGCAACTTTCTCTCTCTTTTTAGGGGTTCTCATAATGCATATATAGTCCCATGTCATGTGTCCCCAAAGTTATTTAATTTATGTTCACTTTCCTTCATTTGTCTTATTCTTTCTCCTTCTCACACTTGATAATTTTAATTGTCCCATCTTCGAATTTGCTGATTCATTCTTCTGTGTGTTCAAATCTGCGGTTAAAGTTGTCTAGCTATTTTCTTGACTTATTATTCTTTTCAGCGCCAGTATTTTTCTTTGGTTCATTTTTTATAATTTCTGTTTTTGTCATTGGTATTCTCATTTGCTCACATATTGTTTTACTGATTTTCTAATTTTTTGCCCATGTTTTGTTTATCTTTTTAAACATACTTAATACAACTGTTTCCTCAGAGATGGTTTCTATTTTGAATTTTGTTTCTTTGAATGTTCTGTGTGTTTTTTTTTTTTTTTTTCTATGCATTGCTACTTTTCATTGAATATTTGGCATTTTATTCTTATGTGGTAACTCTGGAAAATAGATTCTCCTCCTTTCTCAGAATTTGGTTTCTTTTTTCTGATTGCCAAGGACTGTAGTAACCAATTTGTTTTGAGACAAAACAAAAAATTGTTTTGAGACAATAGTTTTCCAAACTATTTTTGCAAGTTTTATTCTTTGTCATGTGTCATCACTGAAGTCTCTGTTATGTTAGCTGGGTTCAGCTAATGTTTTGCAGATATTTCCTTGAATGCTAAGATTTGAAAAAACCAAATAACTTCCTACCATCCTCCTCCCAACAGAAGCCCAAAACCTCCTTTCCAAGTCTTTGAAGACTGGGTCTTTGTTGGGGCACCCTTTCATTCCTTAGATAGGTTTACTTTGAGTCTAAGGATCAGCCTGAGGTGAAAGCTTATGGTCTTCTTAGATCTTTTCTGAGAATGTATCTTATCTGGCCATGTGTGTGGAATTCTAAATTCCTACATATATATGGCTGATTTTGTATGTTCTAATTTCCCAAAATATGTCACCCCAACTTCTCCTCTGGGTCTTAGATAGTCTGTTGAATGTCTTCACTTGTTATCTTTTGTACAAGGCAACTGTACATTTATAGTCTCCTTGTAGTTTTGCAAATAGTACCCACTGCTTTTTTTTTCACCACCTGCATTCTGAGTTATGCCATACGGAGATGAACATCTCACATCACTCCTGTAGGTATTCCTAGACAGGTTAGAGCAGATTTACATAATAATTAGAAAATAAGGTCTTCTCTATTCCCTATGGTTTGGGGGAGAATAGTAGAAACCAAGCTCCTGCCACTCTAGACCACGGTTGCTGCCATGCCAAGAGGGGGATGAGGAATGGGTGAGTTAAAAAGCACTATGAACCTTTCCTACCATTGTGAAAATTATTTTTGACTGGGAATTTGCTTAGTTGCTGTCAAGCTTTGACTATTCTCCAGAGCTCAGACAAATTTGACTCATATAGTTTCCTTTTATTTGCTTATTTGTTTTTGTGGAGGAATGAGAGATTAGAGTCTTCTACTTCTTCATTTTGCTTATGTCCCACCTGTGGACACATTTTAAAACCACCAGTGTACTGTGATTGAAATATAGACTGTTGAAATAAGAATTGTTTATAAATTACACTTTATAATAAAACAACTGCTGAAAGAAAAAGGATGGAAAATATACACAAGATAAACAGTAAGCCTAAGAAAGCTGGTGTGACTATATTAATATAAAAGTAAATTAATGACAAGAAGTATTACCAAAGGCAAGTGGGGTTATCTTTCTTAAATGATGAAAGGGTTAGTTCTTCAAGATGAGAAACCATCCTAAAATATATGGACACAATATTGTATCTTCAAAATACATGAAGCAAAACAAGGCAGAAGTATAGTAAGAAATAGACAAATCTACAAATAGACAATCACACATACCCTTCTTTCATAACTAAAACATAGATGTATAAAATAGTAGGGATATATAATATTTGAATGATCTGATTAATAAAGTTAACCTAATAATTAGCATATAAAGAACATTTCATCCCAAACTGCAGAATACATGTCAAGAACAGTGAAAACTTTGTGATTTTGTCCTACATACATTGTACATGCTATTTAGCCTCTTAAGGTTTCTTGGTTGCTGGAAAAGGTCTGAGATTCCTGGGTCTGAGACAAAAGACTTTATCATTCATGGCATGGCACATATACTGAGCTCCCTGTTTTCATAGGTTCCTTATGCCTCCTCCCCCAACCCACTGGGGTGACTGATCTGGCCCAGATAAATGCCACATAGGCAGCAGGCATACATCCCAGCTCAGAAATCACGAGCTTAGGAAACCTCAGTCTTGTCACCCTTTTTTTATAGTGTTGTCAAAAGCACAAGAGAGTTTTGGTCTAGGTCCAGTTGCTCGTCATATGAAGATCCAATTATTGAGACAATAGGATTGCCATGGAAGAAAGGAATTTTTAATATAGCAGATGTCTCATCAGGAGAATGGGAGAAGCTGCCTCAAATCAATCTAAGGAAGATCATGGGGTTTTAAAGGCGGGATCACATGCCTTGGGTTAGGTAATGGTGTTAACAAGGGGCTGTGCCCTGGGGCAGGTCAAGCACCTTGGGGGCAGTATTAGGGGTTTGTCAAATGCAGTTATAATACCTGTCTCTTATGGCACTCCTTCATCCTCTCAACAGCCCTGTGCACAGATACCACCCTATTAATTCCATCTTGTAGAGGACGAAACTGAGGCGCAGAGATGTCTGATGACTCACCCAGGTCACACATCCAGCAAGTGCCCAGGCGGTCTGGCTCCAGGGCACATGCTCTTGGCCACTTCACTGCCCCACCAAGTCTCCACTCATGGGAAGGTGAGCATCAGCGTCTGAATACTGGGCTTAAAGTCCTGCATGGAGAAGCTTATGAAAGGACAGTCACAGTGGAGGGTGTCAGACAATATTTACCTTTCCTTCTATAGTTTTCCATACTTGTCGGCTTTTTCTTTTTAGAGTGAAAATATATTATGAATACAATTGGAGAAAAACCCAATAAAACTAAAATGAAAAAGAAAAGGACCGACCTTGTTCAGCCATTTCTCTACATATAGGAGCTCAGCTGGTCTTTCCTGGGGGCCTTAGGGACCTGCCCAGGTGGCGGAGGGCCTGGTCTGCCCGCAGCATTACCTGGGGGGAATTTGGCCAACTTCATACACATAATAGTCAAGGGAGTCCCTGAGAATGAGAAAATGCACAGCTCTCTGCACAACTAGCCTAGGCATAATTATAAATTCTAGACTATGTGTACTGCCTAGCAATGTGCTGATGTTGACTTTGGATCCTGCCTCCCTCTGGTGGGACCTGGGTATGTTCCCAGTTAAGTCGGACTGACGATTGTGCCTGGTCTTTATTTCCTTTCTTCTCCCTTAGGCCAGTGTGGCTGGGCCACCTCAGCATAGCCCCCATTGATGCTCTTGTGTGCTGGGCCCTTGGCCCAGGACCTTCACGGTGGTGGCTGGTGCCACCTGTGATCAGGGAGTTCCCATGTAGGGGATATGTAATATCGGAGCTCACACAGTGGGCCTTTAGAGGGAGGGGCACCCTATCTGAGGAGGAGTCATGGGAGTAAGGAGAACAGGGGAAGGAATGGCTTGACCTGGGTGGGTGGTTAATACCACGAGTGATGGGAATGGGTTCTGATGTTGAGAAAGTGGAGACCTCCAGTATTTCTGGCTTCTGTGCCTGTGTGGATGACAGTAGGGGGGCCTCAATAGGAAGAATGGGGCTCAGGCAAGGTGGTGTGGAGTTGGTGGTGCCTTCAGGACCCACAGGCTGACCCAGAGGCTGTGGGATATAGAGATCGGGGACACAGAAAAGAGTCCGGGCTTTAGGCCGGGCTGGAAGAAAAGCACTCAGGCTAGAGAAGATGTGTTTATCCTGCTCCTCAGGGTTGTGTAATTCTGGGAAAAGACACTGCTGTCTTGGTCTGGGGTGAGATGAAGCCATGGTGTGAGTCTGCGTTAATCCGGCAGGACAAAGTGAAGGAGGACTGCCTTTTAGGCAGCTTGTCTTGGATGTGAGCCACAACATACCCCATTGATAGGAATGAGGGCCACGCCCCCGCGAAGCCTGGAGTCTGGGTGGTGGAGTCCTGGGGGCAGTTGCTCTCCAGCCACACCTGCATCTCTGGAAGGGGGGTGTGAACCAGGTGGGCAGCTTCCCTGAACTGCTGCAGACACCCAGGCCTTCTGGTGGTGTTGGTGTGCTGACACACTGGCACAGTGCTAAAAGGTGTGAAAGCACCGTGTTTCTCACTTCCTCTCTCTCTCCTCACATCTCTCCCTCCTTCCTGCCTTTGCTTCCCAGACCTGATGCTCTGGGAAGGGAAAGTCTTAATGCTATGCTTGTTATTAACCAGTTCTATCAGTTAATTTCATGGCACCCACTGTGTTGCAGGCCCTGTGTTTATTGAGCTGAAGTCCAAATTGAGCACTTTATATTCTTTTAAAAAATAAGAAAATTGGATTCTCCCAATGGTCTTGTGAAATGGGCATTCTTTTCCTTACTCTACTGTTAAATAATAGCTTCCTACAGTCACCAAAATAATCTTTTTGTAAGACAAACAAGTTTATTTCTTACTGTGATAGGGAGAACATTACTTTGACAGTTGACTCTGAGTGTCTCAGGGGGGGAAGGGCAAAGTTGGAGAACTTTGAGATTTTGAAGTCTGGTTTAATGAGAGGCTTGGTTAGGATTGGATAAGAATCATGATTTAGTATTAATGGACACTGCAAGGAGAAAATTTTTAAGGCAGTGTGTTCAAGGAATTAAGTGTAAATTATTGGCTACTGAAGAATTGATGGGTCTTTCAGGAAGTTACTGGAGTGAACAATAAAGTTATTCGCAGCCTTCATGTTCCTGGGCAAGAGCCTCCCAGAATAGTAAACTTACAGTGATAAAGAGTGAAAGTTGCAATCAGTGTGACCTAATTCCTTGTACCCTTAATGAACCTCCCCACCACAAAGAGTGAAAGGTGTAAGAGGTGGCACCCAGAAATGAGACTGGAGTTAGAGACCCCTTTTATATGGGGCCACAGGGCATGGGAAAATTCCACAGCTTGCATGAAAGGCTTTGGTGAGTTAGGGTCCTTTGGTGGGAACTTCTTGAGGGTGGTAACTAGGTCCTTTGGGTCTTTGTGTGGAGGAGGAAGGGGAGGATGTGAAGGGGGAAGAGGGGAAAGAGTTCATGTGTGGATGTGTTAGGCCCTCCAACAAAGACTGGCACCTAAGGGCATGTTAATGTGGACAGTACGGTGTGAGTTCTGTTTTGAGTCCCACCTCATAAGACATATTGACCCAATGCAAAAAGACCCAAATCTGGGTAGGATTGTAGTTACCATAAGTGACAGAATGGTGATTTCATATGATAGGGACTGAGGACCTTAGACAAACACAGTAAACTTTAATATCAGTGAGTAAAAGATGTGCCATTTGCATTCTAGAAACCCAGAAGTGAAGCGAGCCCTGATGGCCATGGTGTGAATGGTATGTATTAGTGACGGGATCTGTGTGGCAGTGGGGACCTGGTGCTATGCGTTATGGACGCCTCCTAATGAGAGGAGCTGTGCCATGCACCATACCCCAGATATGGCACGTTGGCCCACTGAGTATTTTAAGCTGAAGGAAACTGAGAAATCAGTAGAAGCAGAAAGGTCTCTCTGACCTTCCCTTGCTCCTTTCTTCCCTGAAGCAGGCCACAGACACTGATTCCCCCTGCCAAATCTCTCTTTTCCCAGAATCTAGTGATAAAACCTAGCAAAGTCACTCTCTGACCTTCTCTCTCCCTTCTCCCTGGAGACCCTCATGCAACAGATATTCTGCCCCATATTTAGGGGAAGGAACGTCACCCAGAGACACAGCACAGGATGTGAACAGACAGGTCTTCCTGAATCCAGGTAATGTTTTACCATTAGATAATATTCTGTTTATCCAGTCATGTGTCTCTATAGCTGTCCCCTTCTTTCATCTGACTTCAAGCATAAATATGCACAGATCTCCTTGTTTCTTTGGGTCTTCATTTCCTTGAAGGCTACCATGTTATGTAAAATTTATTAAAGATATTTGGATGTTTATCTTCTGTCTGTTTTTCTTTGTTGGTTTCATTTTCAGGCCAAGCCAGGGTGGAGGGAAGGATGAATAGACTGAGAAATCTCTCTCTTGGCCTTTTATCGAAGCCTCAAACCACAGCAGTGGGGGCCCACGTGCCAGGATCACATGTTTAATGGTTGCTAAGTGCTCTTTCCACCATGCTCGACTCCCAACAAATGTTGCAAAGTGTAACGCTTGCTAATGAGCTACCAATCTTATCTCATGAATGCATGCAGCTGCTTGAGGGCTTGTCTCAGGCTGTAAAACATTCCCATGCCGGCTGGGAGATTGTCTCACTCACAGTGCCTTCCCCAAGAGCCAGTGGCTGCTACTATAAGCGTGGTGCTCAGTCTTCTACACAAGGTCTTCACTTTGAACTCAAATCTATAAAACTGAAATTTTGGAAGTGGAAGAACAGAACACCGTTCTCTGAAGTTTGGTGGACCTATCCCCATCTCTGCATATTGGCTGACAGTGACAGGTGCCAGACCGTCTTTGTCTGGTAACAGAAGGTGGAGGAAGTAGGTCACCATCACCACCTAAAGTAGCAGGGGGCTGAGATACCACCTCATCATCATTTGGCACAAGGATCCCTGCTGGACTATGAGGGCCTTTTCCACTGTGCAACTGTGATTTTTCAGGTTTTCTTAAATAAAAACTTACTTCCTAGAAGCCTGAAAACACTTAGGTATAACTTTCAGAAATATGGAATTTCTTCCTAAAGTCGTCTTTGATTTCTTTGAAATGCTAAAATATGATGTAAGCCTCCATGGCTTTGGAACTCACAGCTATTCAATTCCTTCTACAGGTGATAAAAAGCATCAAGCTTGGAGCTTAGATGTGTGAAAAGAGATTAGGCAGTGTGTGAAAACACTTCCCATCAGCCATTTGACAACTTTTTTGAAATGCTAATATCAGCCCAACAGAGCTGTTGTCTTGGAATTCACACCTATTACATTCTTCATCCAGGTAAATAAAGCATCCCTGGGTGTACACAGAAGTGTGAAGCCAAACTGAGGCAAACTGTGAAAATTTTGGGCTCAATTTATCCCAAGGGGACAAGGAAAAATACAATTATCTTCCTTTTTCATTCATTAGCATTTATTTTTGTAGAAATTCTGAGCCAGAAGGGCTGCAGGGGAGATAACTACCATTAACTGAGCACCTACTGTAAGCCAGGAACAACTGCTGGGCTTTTTTGTTATATGTTTGAGTCTTTCCACAACCACATATTTTGAGTATTATTGGTCCTACTTTGCAATTTATAAAGCACAGGTTAAATAATTTTCTCAAAGACAGAGAGCTTAAAAATTGTGGAGTGGGAATACTGACATAAAAATATTAAACATAGGTTGAGCCAATCACAGTTGCACTGGGGAAAAGGCCCTCAGAGTTCATAGTGCATATTCAGCAGGGAAGAAAGAGATGGTAGCTGTTATTACAGAGCCCCCAAAGCTCAATGGTCTAAGACACAAACAGTACTAATGGCTCACATCTGAGGTAGCTGATGGATGGTTAGAGAAACGACTGTTCCCTGCAGGTAGGTATTCAAGAACCCTGTTGTCATCTGCAGAGTCACTCATAGATTTTGAGACTGCAGGGCCATCCGCCCCTCCCTTTCAGAAAACCTTGCAGCCATCACAGCAGCCATCACCTGCAAAGCTGCAGCCAACAAAGTTTACTACATCTTCAAGGCACCGGTCTCTAGGTCCCCATTACCAGCCAGTCCCTGGAGATATCTCTATTAAATATAATAGTAAGTGCAGAAAAGATCCGTGAGCCGCTCAACAACGTTCTCAGCCCAAGTCAAGAACTCACCCACTTATGGATTCTTGCATAAACCACAGCATAATTGAAGCAAGAGCTGAGGAGAGGAGGAAGCATGGAATTATTCAGTTATTTTAATACTCCCTGACGCAGTGTCTGATGATCAGGACCTAGAAGGGCTCCAATGGGCACAGTGGGAAGCCTTCTCCTTTAAATTTTTTTTTTTTTTTTTTTTTTTTAGAGATAAAGTCTCAAGCTGTCACCCTTGGTAGAATGCCATGGTGTCACAACTCACATCAACCTCAAACTCTTGGGCTTAAATGATTCTCGTGCCTCAGCCTCCCAAGTAGCTGGGACTACAGGTGCCCACCACAATGCCCGGCTATGTTTTTGTTGTTGTTGTTGCAGTTGTCATTGTTGTTTTAGTTGACCTGGGCTGGCTTCAAACCCATGAGCCTCGGTGTATGTGGCCGGTGCCCTGTCCACTGAGCTACAGGCACCACCTCTCCTGTAAATTTTTAAAAGTTCTTAAAGCTGCAGTGTCACAATATGGTGCCAACTCTCCTTGTGTTCAGAATTCTTTAAGATCTATAACCAAAGATCAAGAACCCTATTCCCCTATCTTGTGGTTCTACTGTCTTCAAGGTGTGGTCATCAATGCTACCAAGAAGGAAAGAGAGTGTGTGTGGCGGGGATTTTTATGAACCAGGGCCAGGTGTGGTGTGCACCACTTCTGCCCTCCTTCCTGTCAGATGAAGAACCACAGGTTGATTCATTTGGAAAGGAGAGTTTTACTTCTTATAAGGGGCTGCAGTCTAGCCTGGCCATCCTGAAGCGTAGCCTTTGAGAAGCAGCACTTTAAGGAAGGAAAGATGAGATAGGAATTTATGCTGAGTGGGACTCAGAGGCATCTTGTGCACAGTGTCTGTGAACCAGCCAAAGCCAGTCCAGGGTTGGTGTACTCTGATTAGGAAGTAATGCTGATCAGTTACTGTGTTGAAACGGCAAAATGGTAGGGCAGTCTTTGGAAAGAAAAGGTTTCTGTCTAACCCCTAGGAAAAAAAAGTCTAATAGTGGTTAGTGAGGGAGGGGGTATAATGAGATGTGTCTGACCTCCCATATTGTTATGGTGGGGACTGAGGCTTTAACGTTTCTATGGGGCTGCTTTGGCCAAGAGGGGGGTCTATTCAGTTGGTTGGGGCTTAAGATTTTATTTTTATTTCTCATTCCCTTTACCCTAACTCAGTCACATGGCCCCAGACTAAATCCTAAGGGTCTTAAGTAATGTAGTTAAAGTGCCTGAGTTACTCTGACAAGTTCCTTTGCATGAATTACTCCTGCCCTGTGCTCTCTGTACTGCCTCAGTCCCTGCTAAATTGGGAGCTGCTGTCCGTGGTGCTGCTGGGCATCCCCCGGCCCCTGCCCCCCTGCCCTGGTCTGGGCCCAGGAGCCTGCATCTGGGCTGAGAGGTGGGAGAGAAGCTGCATGGTGTTTAGAGGAAATGCAGGTTGATCCAGCATTTCCAACCTCTCCCAGCTCCAGTTTCGTTATTTGTAAAGTGTGGGAAATAATTTACCTTCTATATGAGACTTTGATATAAACCCCACATAGCAGGAAATATCAGCCACACTTGTGTTAATATTGTTGTGGTTATAGAGAGAGATGACTCCAGAATTTGAAAATTCAGTCTTTGTGCAGACAGGGCTGCAGCCAGCCATGCCCTCAGTTTTCCCTTTCCCTGTCTCCTCTCTCCACCCATCTCCTTTTTCTTTCCTGTCCTCACCTTCCTCTTCTCTTGGTCTCCTCTCTGCTGAACCCCTTCTCTTCTTCTGGATTCTTCCTTCTCCTTCCTCACTCCACAGGGCCTAAATCTCAGGCAGTTGTTGACAAGTCAGTAAAATTAGCCCTGGTGCCCTCAACTCTCCCTCCATCCCTGCCCCTGCTGCCACCATCTCTGCAGACCTAGACATATTTCCTTCCCAAGAGTCTATGCTACCTCCTAGTGGTCAGCCAACCCAAAGATGGGTCAGTTACATTTCCAGCATGCTTCTGACATTGAAAAGTCTGAGATCGAGATCAAAGAAGTACCACTGAGCCCTTCAGGCCCATGACAACTTCTATTTAAGATACTCTGCCATGCAGTCACCTATGGTTATGAGCCAATGCACTAATTTGCATACCAGCACATACCTGTACTAGGGACAACATTTCTGTGAGACCAAGAGAGGTTTGCAAAGGGTCTTAGGTTTTCAGCAAAGCAGATACATTTTCCAGTGGTTCTCAAGCCCAGTAGTTCTCAAAATGTGTTCCTGGACCAACAATATCAACATCACTTAGGAACTCATAAATGCATTCTTGGCCCCATCCTAGACCTTCTGAATCAGAAACTCTAAAACTGGGACTCAAAGTGTAACAGGCTTTTCATCTGGCTCAGGTCCACACTCACATGTGAGAGCCTTGGGGGGACGTTGCTGCAGACAGAGAAGGAGCCCGTCCTGGGACTGCATGTTGCTTTTCAGCCTTGCCCCACCTCCTGCACCAACAGTGTGATCTCTCCGTGTCTCTCCCTGGGCCACTGCCACACTCTCATCCCTGGAACTCTCTCCCTTCAAATCCAGGTCCTTGGCTGCTGCAGTGCACAGCTCCAACTCTTTGCTCTGTGGTTCAAACACTCCAGAGTTTCCACTGCCTGCAGAGCCAAGTGCAAACTCCTTGACAAGGTTCCCAGGTGATCTCTCTGAATAAGAGGCCTCTTATTCTCCCAAGCTCTTTCTGTATTTTTGCTTCTTTGACTCTCCTTTTCATGTTCATTATGAAAATCTCCATGGGAAGGCTGACTGTCAACCCCTTTTCCCAAGACCCTAAACTCATAACTCTTTCCCCTGTCTGGACAGCATGGAGCCTCCAGAGGGCTGGGGAGCAAGACTCAGCATTCCACACTAAGCAGTGGACACAGACTCAAGAGATGAATGTTTAAGAAGGGGAATGGCATCCCCCATAAAATTTGTAGAAAAATTTTAAGCAGTTAGTTAGCTGCCCTACTGTTGGTAAAATTTATTAATGGCGTTAGTGACATTAATAAGCATGTCAGTGGGTCTCTACTTCTGCCCTGGAAAATTTGCCGAATGTCAGTTAAAAAGCCAGAGACGTCTTTCTGAGTAACTATGCTAATAGGAATACCATGATAATTTCAGAGGCTCCCAGATGTTTGAGGGAGCACCTCTTCTCCACAGAGAACACCCCCAAATATTACTCACAACTCCAGAGTGTGGTTAAAGAGGAGCAGGGAGAACAGACCAAACCTAATGAAGCCTGGGGATGTCTCACTGAAGACCAGTGTGGGGACCCCTGCTGGTCATAGTAACTGCTAGCACATGCAACTTACTACGTCCCAGGCTTTTACACTATTAACTCGTTTAATCTTTACTTCACCTCTACACTGGAGTTACTATCAGCATTATTATAGTTTTGGCATTATTTTGTATGGGCTAATGTATTAGAGTTCATTTTTACTCTGCTTTAAATATACTTCATTGACGTCAATGGCTCCAATGAACTCAGCTTTGATTTTCTGTTTTGTTTATAACTTGCTTGTTGTTACGGTGGAGTTAAGCCATCATTAATAATTAATTAATATATTGAGTCTGAAAACACATTTTAAATGCCTGCTGTGAGACACAGTGTCCCATTGAACATACAAAATGAAAAAATTGAGAAAACAGGTGTTTCTGAAATCCTTCCGTTTTTTCTCTTGGGTACTGTCAGGAATTGAACCCTGGAGTTCAGAGCCTGGGGATGATGCCCTGATCACCCTCTGCACCACTTGAATGGATTTTTGTGGGTCAGCACCACCCCTGTTTCAGCAGAGAACCCTGCCCCCAGTTCCACTGAGGCAGGGGGGGGTCCCCCGATGTCCAGTACCTCTATCTATAAGAGAATGTTTCCTGGGCTCCTTCTCAGGTGTCTTTCTAGAACTGTTGCATTTTCTCAAGGTTCTGCCCTCTGATGAGATGAACAAGAAGATGCACTCCCAGACTCTTCAGCCCTTGCTGCTGTGAGTGGTGTTGGCATAAAGCCTTCTTCTGCCTTCAGGGATTCCCTCAGCTGCAGAGGCTATTTGCCTAGGGTAGCGTACAGCCAATGCCTGATGGAGGCAGGGTGTTAAAGCCCAGCTCTGTCAGCCTAATACGGAATGCACTTGATCTCTCACGTCATTTCTGAGTGCATTGCAACGTTGGCCTGCATGTACACCCTCCCCTGCCACTCTGCCCTTCCGTGGATGCGCAGTCCAAAAGCTGTTTCCTAATGAACACCATGCTTTTAGACTATCTCAGAGCCAGCTTCTGGGGGACGCCGGCTCCCCACATCCTTCCATTGCTCGGTCCCCCTCCACTCTGTTACCTAACGCCTGCCTCCTGTAGAAAAATCTGAGTGCAAGGGCCACCTTGTCGCCTCCCGTCTGTCTTCCCTTCTCTGATGGCACTTCAATTCTCTTTTAGTTTTTCTGTTATAAGAAAAAAGAAGTAAAAGACAAAAAAAAAAGTGCTGGCTGGTCTCTTGGGTGATTTTCGAGAGATGGTAACACATCATCAGCCTTTTCACTTCTAGGCCTTTATCCTACAGATCTTTTCACACATGGGTGAGATGACATCTGAGCATCATTATTAACCACAACATTGCTGGGAATAGCAAAGCAAGGATACATGCCAAAGATGCGCTGATGGAGAAGTGGGTACACAAAGTGTGACAGTAATACAGGCTCACAGGGCATCGCTAAAAAGAACGAGAGTGCTCGCTGAGTGCTAACTGGAAATGCTCTCCAAAATCTATGGTCAAAGAAAAAAAATCAAGGTGCAGGCCGCGGTGTGAGGTTCACTGCCATTCATATGCAGATATGTGTAAGCGTGTGCTTGCACAGCCGGGAAACGTGTCCTGGGGTACGTTTGAGGATTGGGGGGGTTGGGTAACTGAGGATTGCCGTGGGAAGATTTTTTTTCCTTTTCTTCCCTTTTGTATTTTCAAAATGTTGAATTACATGGGCATTGCACTGTGGGATTTATTAGCTTATTTGAGAAATAAATCTAACCTATTCAGAGTAAGCTGTAGAGGCAACCGCACTGTGTTGAGAAAGCAGACAGTGGGGGCTTTCACTGTGCGGCCTGTTGGTGGGGACCTGGCTGTGCAGCTCATGGTTCTGACGCGGCAGAGCTTTGGGGAGAATGACAACAGTGGGTGGGGAGTAGGTGGCACCTAGACCAGACAGGGGACTGAGTATGGTGTGGAGCAATTTGCTCCTGCCTCTTACTGTTCAGCACCCACCACACATAGCTGTCCAAACTCACAGAGTGATGAGCAACTCAGTGGCCCTTGCTGCCCCACAAGGAATTGGCTAGCCTCTGTTTTGGTCTGAATCAGCCGCTTGGGGGCTTGGATAAGTGAGGAAGAGGGAGAAAGAGGCCTAAAGGTGTGAAACTGGACGTCAGGGTGACCTGGTGTTAATGTGTGTGATGCTTTGCACACTCTTCATGCTGATGGCGGCCCAGAGCAATCTCTCCTGGGCGTTACAGTGAGACAGTCAGCTGTGTCTAGGATACCTTTGTGCGGCTGCCTTGCAGGAGCCAGTGTTAGCATGTCCCGAACCCAACCCATCCTCCTCTCTGTCACCACATCCCCCCTGCTCCTCAGCTTATGTTGCCTTTTTCAGTAGTGGCCAGAAACCCAGGTGTCATCACTGACACCTTCCTCTCTCTCACCTCCTTTCTTTTTTCTAACTGAATCAGATGGTGTTGCACCTCTGCGTCAAGCTGTTGTGACCTGGCTCTCACCGACCTCTGACCCCAACTCTGACACTTGCCCTCCCTGCCTTTGCCTGTGTCCCTGTGATTTTCCTTTCTGCAGTTGCACTAGCTGTCACCCTCGGTCAGCTGTGGTTGGCTGTTTTTATTAATATAAGATATTTTGAGAGAGAGATCGATCACATTCACATAACATACCACAGTATATTGTTATAACTGCTCTACTTTATTATTAGTTATTATTGTTAATCTCTTATTATGCCTAATTTATAAATTAAACTTTATTATAGGTCTTTATGGACAGGAAAATACATATAATTTATGTAGGGTGTGGCACTATCCATGGGTTTAGGCGTCACTGGGTGGCTTTGGAGGTAGCCCCTTTGGTAAGGGGGGGGTTCTTATATTCCTTCTCCTTGAGTTCCCCACACACTAACCTGCATGTCTTCTATTCACCTTTAAAAGCTCAGCTTGGGGACTTCCACCAGCACAAAGAGTAAACAAACCAGAGTGGGAATGGTGGGGAATGAGAAAATAAGACACACAGAGATAAAAGTGATGGGGCTAGGAGGTCAGGTGCAGCTGATGGCTGCAGCCAGCCCCGAACCTTGTGAACAGCTCTATTTATATAGTACCTAAACAAGGTTGCTATACTAACAATGGTGCAAATCAGCAGGGAAAGCGAGAGGGAATATTTTCGTCTTACAAGGTTGAGGGGAAGGAACAGAACATGGGGTGAAGATTAACTTTAGGGAGAGAAGGCTATGTGCTTTTAGGCAAAAGATATACAGAAGCTACGTGACTTCTGGCAGAGGGAGCAAGGAGAAAGAACTATTGTTTTGGAAAGGGAGGAGAAGTCGTTTGGGAGTTGTTCCTTGAACACATCTCCCGGGCTATGGGAGTCTTACCACCTCACAATCTGCACTCCACACTGGACCACATTTGTGTGTCCTTTCTAGTCTCTGGTCTGGGGTTAGTGCCCCCTCCATATGCCTCCATACTCCCCCTGCCCCTGACAGAAGCACTGGCCACTCTGTGGATGGCAGTTAAGGGCAGAGCATGTGGCCAGCGTACCTCTGTGTCCTAGAGCTTGACATATAGCCAGACCCCAGTGGGTCTCAGTGAATGTTATGTGAACAAAGCAAGAGAACTCTACCCCTCATGGGCATAGGAACCCAGGCCTAGAGCAGAAAGGACCCCCAAGATCATACAGCTAGTTGGAGAGGGGCCAGGGCCAACCTTTGTCCCCCCAAGCTCAGGCTGGGGCTCTTCAGTCCCGATGGGCCATTCTTCTATTGATGCTCAGCATTTAAGGGAGTGGAAATACCCAGTGAAAGGATTTTATCAAAGATTTTATGGTTTATTTTTCCCCCTTTCAAGTGGATCTTCCTGAGTTTGGCAAGCTTCTACTGCTATAAAATTAAGGAGGAAGAATAAAAGCGAGTTTGAATTTACTGTGGTCTTTACCTTGAGAGAGTTCCTCTCTTATTCCTGTTAAAAATAACAAACTCCAGTGTGGAGACCTAGAATCCTATTTCCTGGCCAGAGAGCTCCTGTCATATTCTGGGACTGATTTAACAACTCATTAAGGATTTATTATAGCCGCCCTCCTCCCACATACTTCCCTCTTACTGACAGGACTGGCCTCAGGAGAAAAGAAGTGAGAAATTTTCTAAAAATAAAGAAAACCTGCAGCCTATCCTTAAGAAAGCTGTAGGCTTCCCTCCGGGCGGGCTGGAACAGACGGAATGTGGCCACAGCCTCCTGGCGATGAGGGAGGGAGCAGAGACCCCGCAGTGTCTGTTCCCAAACCATCGGGCTTCTCTACTGGCTCCAAGAGAGACTGTCGTTGATGCTCTCACAACTCTGCTGCCTGCTCCATCTCCAGGGTGGGGTCTGCACGTGACAAGCCACACAGGCAAGCTAGCCTATGAAGATGTCAGGATAGAGGTTCCAGATTAGCCAGCTTGGGCTGCCCACTGGGCAGCTTACCCAGCAGATGATTATTTTCTCACCGTCTGGAGGCTGAAGTTCCAGATGAGGTACCAACATGGGTGGGTTCTGGTGAGGGCTTTTTTTCTGACTCGCAAACGGCCACCTTCTCAAGGACCTCACGTGGTCTTTCCTTGATGTTGGTGGAGAGACCTCACTCCCAGTCTCCTTCTCATCTTCCTCTTCCACAGCTTATCCACTATTGGATTGGGATCCCACCCTATGACCTCCTTTAACTTTAATGCCCTCCTAAAAACCCTATTCCCAAAAATGGTCATCTGCCTCATAACGATGGTCACTGATGGTCCGCGTGTATGTGCCTATATCTGCACAGCAGTGGCCCCCTAACCTTATAAAAGATGAAAAATCCCCATCACCTAGTGATGTCAAGCTAACACACTTCACACCTGTGGTGTAAACACACCTACTGCTCTGCCAGTTGTACAAAGCACAGCATGTGCAGTTTTGCACAGTACCTGATGTTTGATAATGATAATCAGTGACTGTGTTGCTAGTTCATGTATTTACTATAATACACTTTTTATCATTACAGTGTATTCCTTCTGCTTATAAAAGAAAAGTTAACTATAAAAAAAGCCTCCAGCAGTTCCTTCAGGAGGTATCCAGAAGAAGTCATTGTTGTCAGAGGAGCTGAGGGCTCCATGCCTACTGCTGCCCCTGAAGACCTTCCAGCAGGACAAGATGTGCAGCTGGGAGACAGTGGTACTGATGATCCTGCCCCGTGTAGGCCTGGGCTAATGTGTGTGTCTGTGTCTTAGTTTTTAACCAACAGGTTTAAAATGTAACAAATAAAAATAAAAATTTTAAATAGAAAAATGCTTGTAGAAAGGATATGTAGAAAAAATATTTTGTATAGTTGTACAATGTATTTGTGTTTTAAGCTAAGTGTTATTATAAAAGAGCCATGAAGTTTATAAAGTAAAAGAGTTATAGTACATCATGTTAATTTATTATTGAAGAAAGAAATTTTTAAAATTTAGGTCCAGGCACGGTGGCTCATGCCTGTACTCCTAGCACTTGGGAGGCTGAGGTGGGTAGATTGCTTGAGCTCAGGAATTGGAGACCAGCCTAAGCAAGAGCAAGACCCTATCTCTACTAAAAATAGAAAAACTAGCTGGGCATTGTGGTGGGTGCCTATGGTCCCAACTACTCAGGAGGTTGAGGCAACGGGATCACTTTAGCCCAGGAGTGTAAGTTTGCTGTGACCTATGGTGCCAGAGCACTCTACCCAGAGCTCAGAGTGAGACTCTGTCTCAAAATAAATAAATAAATAAATAAATAAATAAATAATAAGTTTAGTGTAACCTAAGTGTACAGCATTCCTAATGTCTGCAGTAGTGTGCAGGAGTGTCCTGGGCCTTCACATTTATCACTCACTGACTCACCAAGAACAACCTCCGAGTCCTACAAGCTGCATTTATGGCAAGTGCCCTGTATAGGTGTCCCATATTTTATCTTTCATGCCATATTTTTACTGTACCTTTTCTACATTTAGTTACCTTTAGATATATAAATACTTACTATTGTGTTATAATTGGCTAAAGCAGCAGTTCTCAACCTGTGGGTCATGACCCACAGGAACTATATTAAAGGATTGTGGCATTAGGAAGGTTGAGAACCACTGGGCTAAATAAAGTATTCAGCACAGTAGCCTGATGTACAGGCCACACCATTCAGCTTAGGCTGTGTGGTCCAAGTTTGTGTAAGTGCACTGTCTGATGTTTGCACAACAGTGAAATTGCCTAAAGATGCATTTTTTAGAATGTATCCCTGTTGTTAAGTGATGCATGACCGTATTGCCACATTAGGAATTAGATCTTCAAGATATGAATTTTTAGGGAACATAATTAAATTCACAGCAGGTTCCTTCTGGAGGGTCTAGGTGTATTGCTTGGGAAGGCCACAAGGGATCTCATTGAGGTGCTAAAAATATTTTATATTTTGCTATGGGGGAGGAACTTACACGGTTGTAAGTACCATGAAAAACTTAAGAACTGGGCTCTTATACCTCTATGTAAATTATACCTTAAATAAAAACATGTGAGAAAAAGGTCTGGAGTTAAATTCCAAATACAATTGGCTCATTATCAGCATGTCTTGTAGACTTTTGAAGATCCCTAAGTGTCAACAAAGTAAAGTGTATCCTGGGTTTTGCTGGCTCTGAACAATTATTTGTTAATAATCATATGGGTTGTTCAGCAAGGAGAAAGCAATATCTTCAACATTTTTTCCCTGACATATTATTTTAGTTGCACTAATGGGTCAGGCACATTTTAGGAAATTGAGCTTGAGGTCCAAGTGGAACATATAATTTTTCCCTTATAGACACCTTATTTATTTCACAGCTTCCTTGTGAGAGCAAGAATAGGACAATGTATATAAAGAACCCAATCCTAGGGCAGTGCCTGTGGCTCAAGGGAGTAGGGCGCCGGCCCCATATACCAGGGGTGGTGGGTTCAAGCCTAGCCCTGGCCAAAAACTGCAAAAAAAAAAAAAAAAAATCCCCAGAAAACAACAAAAAAAACCCCTAATCCTAGGCTGCCCTGTGGCTGATGCTCAATAAATGATGGTTAACTAACTCACAGCAGATGTCCACAAGTGAACTGTGGGACCCCAAGCATGGCTGGTCATAGGGGGTCAGATAGGAAGGTGAGTAGGACAGAGTACAGGTGGGGCCAGCAATGAGTGTGCTGGCCCAAGTCAGGGGCAGGCCGGCAGCCAGGTTGATGTTGGTCCCAGCTTGCCTCTGGAGGCCAATCTATCTTGGGAATTCAGGGGTTTCAGGGATGTGTTATAGTCAGGGTCCTAGATGGCAAGCCTGGGGGAAGCTTCTGTTTGGGGCCTGGCAGTGCCTCGTTTGTCACAGACAGGCTGGAGGGACCTCAGCTAGAAACAAGTGTGAGCTCTGAGCCTGCTTGCTGCAGCCTTCCAACAAGGGGGGCTCAACCAGTCAATTCTTCCTTTCTTCCTTTCTAGTGCAGTGTCCTTATCCAATGCTTGGTGAGCAAGGCACCATTCTTGCAATTATGATTGAGGTTGTGCAAAGAGGACAAGACTATTTGACCTCAGTTTTGAGTCCTAATTGCAAAAAATGAAAACACGTGCTGCCCATCTTATGCCATTTTCATCATGGCTTCATGAAGTTAAGTGCTGTAACAGCCCCTTCACAGAGGAGGAAACTGAAGCTCAGAGAATCGGAACCACTTCCCCAAGTCACACAGGTAGCTGAGTCATATTTTGATCCTAAGAAGTCCTCCGGGGGAGTCTTCATTTTTAAGAGATCTACTCTACTGTTTCCTACTGTGTGTGATACATGGCCATTGTGGGGAAATTTAAAAAATATGCATAACTCAAAATATTATTAATAGTGTTAATAATTAATAATACTATTGCTATCAATAGTGTTAATAAATCTCCTTAACCATTTAATTTGCTATGTAGTATTCCATTCTAGAGTTGTGTCAAAAACATCTAATTGTCTACTGTTGGATATGTCAGCTAATTTTTTTTGTGGCCATAATAATAACGTAGCTAATTTTTTTTGTGGCCATAATAATAACGTAGCCACAATATTATAATCCTGTTGCAGTGAACAACCTGACACATACTTTTTTGTATCATTTTCCATTTACTTAGGCTAAATTTCTAGAAGTAGATTTCTGGTTAAAGGCGATACAGAGTTTGGTGGTCCTTTCCCCCAATAATGGATGTTGTTTCCAGTTTTTGATTATTTTAAGCAATGCAGTTAAAGAAGACCTCAGGGTGTCTCTTTGTTCACTCATGCAAGAACATACTGACCTAAGTACAGGCAATACCTAAGTAATAAGGAATCACCAGATCATATATTATATGATTTACTTTAGATTTACTATATGTTACTTGCTTTTTCCAGAGTAGTTGTATCAATAGCAGCCACGTATTCAAGTTCCCATCTTCCCGTGTTTTATCAACATTTATTATTATAACTTAAATGTTAAAAATTTTTTTCTGATGGGATTAAATCTTAATTTTCATTCCCTTATTACTAGAAATTATACTGCTATATTACTAGAAATTATACTGCTTATAATTAAGCAATGAAGCCCTTTCTGTATAATAGTGAATTCTGCCTTAAAGTCTATTCTGAAAGGCTCTCAGCCCTTATTTTCTTTTAACATATGGCCTTTCTCCCTGTGGTATAATAAAAAGTATTTCTAGTCTTTGCTCCTGTCACAGAGCTTCAAGAGCTCTTGGAATTTCTAGAGTGATAGGTGTTACTACACTAATGAAATGACTCATGGTGGCCCCCTAAATAGATTCAGAATGGGAACTGGTTACTGGAAGGAACAATCATGTGATTAATGGGTTGAAACTTTGGGAAAGCCTGACCTTTGACCTCTGGGTAGTGAGGTGAAGTGAAGATTGAATTTAGTCACAGGGCTGCCAGACCTACTAATGAAACCCCAATTGGATCTCTGGATGCCGAGGCCCAGTGGAGCTCCCTGGTTGGTGAATGTGTAGCTGAGCTAGGAGGGAGATGTGCTTGGATTCCATCAGAAGGGGGAAGAGAACCTCTGTGCTACAGCTCTTCCTCATGACCTTGTTCTACGTGCCTCTTCATTTAGCTGTTCCTGGTCCGTATCCTTTATGATAAAACTGTAGCTGTAAGTATAGCTCTTTTTTTTTTTTTTTTGAGACAGAGTCTCATTCTGTTGCATTGGGTAGAGTGCGATGGTGTCATAGCTCACAACTTCACACCCTTGGGCTCAAACAATCTTCTTGCCTCCTGAGTAACTGGGACTACAGATATGTGCTACTATGCTGGGCTACTTCTTCTAGATTTAGTAGAGATGGGGGTCTCTTGCTCAGGCTGGTCTTGAACTCTGGAGCTCAGGTGAACCACCTGCCTCAGCCTCCCAGGGTGCTAGGATTACAAGCGTAAGCCATTGTGCCCAGCCAAGTACAACTCTTTTAGAATGAGTTCTGTCAATCATTCTAGTGAATTAATAAACTCGAGGGGGTTAAACTAGATTATAGCCAAGCAGTCAGCAGTGTGTGTGGCCTGGGACTTGCAGCTGGCATTTGAAGTGAGGTCAGTTTTTTGAAGGACTGAGCCCCTTAAATTGTGGGATTTGATACTAACTCCAGGTGGTCAGTGTCAGAATGTATTGTAGTCACCATCTTGGGGGTGGAAATGGGGTGTTTTAGAAACCGTAGCCAGCCAGGCAGAAGAGCAGGGGGCTTGAGAATATCTGAAACTTGTGCCATCTGAGAAGTAGGCAGTCTTATTAAGGACTTTGCCCTTAATCTCCAGGCTTTTAGTGTCAGAATCGAACGAAATTGTAGAACAACCAGTTGGTATCAGAAATTGGCTTCTGAGTAGACCTCCATTGCCTCTACTGTACTTTTCCAAAATTCCCATCATGTATACACTGTATATAAGTATATAGATCTTCTTTTTGTAATCTCCTGTGATCTGGCTTCTCTTTCATATCTCCCCGCCTAATTATCTCTCTGTGGTACATTCGGGCTAATTTCCACTAGCTCTCTTTTCAGCTGGGTCTAGTATGCTGTTTCATCCCCTTAACTAAATTTTTAATCTCATTAATAGTTATTGTATATTCAATTTCTGGAACTTTTAATAGAGTCGAGTCTTTTTCCCTTTTATGATTTACAGTCCCTCTTTTATCTGGGTCCTTTTAAACATAATTATTTTAGTATAAATTTTTGATTTTTTAGTATCTCAAGTTCTTGAGCATGCAAATTTGTCCTGCCTGCTAGTTCTTGCTCGAGGTGAATTGTTTCCTTGTACAAAGAGAAAAGTTAGTTAGAATTTTTGTGATTTCAGAGGCTCTCCCTCCATCCCCCACCCTAGGACTCCTGCAAACGGGCTTCTGGGAGTGTTCACCACTGAGTGCTTCCTGTTTTCTCCTCCCGGGTATCTCTGGTCCTGTACCAATTTTTAAGTTAATTTTCAGAGGGATCCTGTGCCAGGCAGGTGGCATAAACTTGAACACCAAGCCCATGTAACATACAGGGTAAGGATTTTCTCCAAGAAGGTGAGGACCTTCTCCAAGAAGTTCCCTCCAACCTCTTCCTTCAGAAACCATGGGGAGAAAAGCTTTATTTTGTATTTCTTGGGCCAGTAAGTAGATTTCTTCCCTCACTGTCCACCTAGGTCCCACCTAATTGTAGGGCCCTGGCTTTACACATGGGATTCTGTTCCACTTTCCTGCCTTTGGAGTCCCAGGTCTATTCTTCGATTCAGTGGATACATTAAAACCCAAGCTTCAGCTTTTTATTTTCCTCACAGGAAGCAAATGAATTCTTAAACCTCTAAGACATCGGGCTTTTTTTTTTTTTTTTTTATGACAAGGTCTTGCTCTGTTGCCCTCCTGAGCTGAAGCAATTTTCCTGCCTCAGCCTCCCAAGTAGTTGGGACTAGAGGTGCCTACCACTACACATAGCTGATTTTTCTATTTTTAATAAAGACAGGGTCTCTCTCTTGTTCCGGCTGGTCTGTGAAGGTATTTTTTCAGATGTGGTGAATATCTACAATCAATTGACTTCAAGTAAAGGAAACTTTACTTGAACTCCTGAGCTCCTGAGCTCAAGTGATCCTCCCACCTCGGCCTCCCGGAGTGCTGGAATTACAGGTGTGAGCCACTGTGCCCAGCCTGCATCTACTCTTTTTAATCATGCCTTTTATTGAATGGCCTAATTATAATAGAATTTACCACCTTCTATACCTGTGACAGCAGTCATCCTGGGATCTCTTTCCCTTGCTTTACCTGGCTAGTTCATTTTTTTTTTCTCTTGTGAATCGTTGTTCTGTGAATTGTGTATTTTTCTGCAATATACCCTGCAGGTTCCAAATCTGAGCTTCTGGAAGGTAGGTGTGTGTGTGTGTGTGTGTGCTGACAGTGATGGCTGGAGTCAGACAAGACAGAGCTGGGGGAGGAGACATTGGTATCACCCTTGACCTCTTCCTGCCTCTGCGCTGATGCTCTGGCCCTAAATGGAGCACAAAGGACTCAGCATCAGGCAGGCTCTTCAGAGAAACAGAACATCCCCGTGTGAGATACACATCTATGAATGGACTGCGAATGGGCTCATGTGGCTGTGAGGCTGGCAAGTCCTCTAGGGTAGGATGGAACAAGTGGGCTGTAACCTGTACCTTCAGGCAGAAGCTGCTATTGTACTCTTAAGGCAGAAATTTTTATTTGGGGAGCCTTAAGTTTTATTCTTAAGGCTATCAAGATTGGATGAGGGTAATCTCCTTTACTTGAAGTCAACTGATTGTAGATGTTCACCACATCTGCAAAAATACCTTCACAGCAATGCCCACTTGCTGTCTGATTAAACCCCTGGGTTCTAATGATCAGCTAAGTTGACACGTGGAGTACGTCACAGCCTCCGTCCTCCTGAGTTGCACCTGTGGCTGCCCACAGCCTTGTGAAGTGTGGGGCATTTGTGAGTCAAGGTCTTTTTCTTCACTCACGTTGTACCTTCTCCCCCACCCCTCTACCCTGCAGATTCCTGAGTGTGCTCTCAGAATGTGACAATGTCTGGAGGCAGCTGTTGGTTCTACTTCTCTTGGATATTGTTGGTTCTACTTCCTGCACAGTTGGAAGCTCCTTGGAAGCAGAAACCAAGGGCTTTGGAGAATGAACCTTTGTATGATGCAAACAGGGCACTTCTTGTGCCAGCTCTAAGTATTCCCTTTCTCATATATGATCAGAAGTTTTCTGTAAAGAGGTGGAGGGAGCAGAGAGGAGAGCCCTGTCCTTCATCTCGATGAGCAGCAGGGAGTAGAGCTGAGGATTCCAACTGTCCCGAGCGACCAGAATGTCAGAGGGGCTTCTCAGGGGAGAGCAGTGGCAGAAGTGCTGAGAAATTCATAAAGAATCAATAAAAGCACATGGATGGGAATAGTTAAAAATGCTTTCTTTCTTTCATTTCTTTCTGAAATGTCTGTCACAACTGGTAGGAATAGTTTCACATGTCCCCTGACTTTCCTACCTTGCAGGAGTGAATCTGAGTCACTAGGTTATAGTCTGGTGACCTACAAAACCCAAGGATGGTATTCTTCCTTGCAGGCACGACCTCTAGGACCTGAAATTAAAGGGGATTACAGCCAGGACCCTAGGAAGTCCTGGCTAGCTCTGAGGGGAAGGCCATCCTGGAGGGCTACCAGATAGGATTGACGGGGACGAGGGCCACCTGCGGGCTAATGCTTGTGAGTTAGCTTCCTCTGTCTCTTGCTCTGTGTTCCCACTGGCCTTGCCCTGGATTTAGCAAAGTCTTTTCAAACACTCAATCCTAGCTGTGATCTGTGAAGCCAAGAGATGATGTCTTGTCTGGGTCAGTGCAGTAAAATGTGGATGGGGCCTCCCCGGGAATTGGGCCACCCATCGATGGGGTCTCTGTTGATAAGGTCTTCTATGGATGGGTTCTTTGTGGATGGGGCCATCCATGGATAGGCTCTCCCGTTGATGGGATCTCCTGTGGATGGGGTCTTTGTGGTTGGATTCTCCATGGATGTGATGCTGGTGCTATGGGAAGTGGAGCCTGAGACCTGGGACAAGGGGACCGGCATCTCTCAGGGCTGGGCCAGTGGCCCTAACCTCTGTGTTCTGCTTTTAGAGCAAATCCTGCATGGCCTGGATTTTTTTTCTTTAACAGAGGATTCAATTTTCTCCCTGCAGTGGGATCAATGAGGTAAGTATTTCACATTAGACCTCACAGCACTGAGGGCTGCCACAGGGCTGCCACCCCGACAGGAATGTGTGTGCCAGACCCTCCATTTCCTAGGAAGCTGCCTTCTGTTGGCACTAGGACGCTTCTCCTGACAGACCTGTGCCCTACTCCCCTCTGTAGCAGCCTGCTTGCCCCTTTCTGTGTCACTGTGTATGTGACTCTCTGCCATGCTGGGAACTCCTCAAGGGATGCACCGTCTTCTCACTTTGTGCATTCAGCTGTTAGCTGTATTTGACAAGCTACCATAAGGAAGGGCTGAACTCAGGAAAGCACTGGTCAGTTTGGAAATAGAATTGAAAGGGGTTAGAAAATATTTCTCATCTTTAGCCTCTTCAGTTATTAAAAGGTTCTCAAAGTGAGAGACAGCCTTATTGAGACTTCTAAAAGCACTGAATTGGCATTTAACAGAGCCCCCAGCCAGACACAAAGGGTCTCAGTAAGGCTGAAGGCCTGTCTCACAGGGCCTGATGCTTCTGCGGTACCCAGAGTGAAGTCTAGAGAGCAAGGCACGCATCAGAAGAAATCATGGGTGTTGTCATTGCATGTGGTGGAAGCTGCCATCAAATGCATGGAAACCTCTTGCATTTCAGAGGTCTCTCTTCCCAAAAGTGCCACCAGGCTGGCCTGAGGGCAACAGAGACCATTCAAGACATGAGCAGATGTCTGGATTTCTGATTCACCCCAGGCAGGTAGAGGCTGACACAGCCGCTCAGGGCCATGAAAGGGCATCATGGAAGATGACAGAGACAGAAGGACCTGCCCTAGAGGGGTGCAGCTCCCAGGGAACAGATCTGGGGCCCCATCAGAGGGCAGGGCTTGCTCTCAGAGTAGCGGTCTGGTGGTATTTTCCTAGGACTATTTCAAATTTCTCTGGACAGTTGTGTTCCTTGGTCTCTAGATAGAGGAGACATAAGAAACTGCTGTAGTTATGAGACCTTGGACCTCATTCCTGATGCTCTGATTGGGGGACCTTCTGAGGTATCTTGGGAAAGGCAAGTGTGGGGTTGGAGTGACAGGCAGACTGTGGTAATTTAGATCATTATCCAGAAAATCTCAGGTTCCCTTCTTCTAACAGAGACAATATCTTTTCCAGCTCCTTGGCCATATGACTTGCATTGACCAACAGAATGTTGGTGGATCAAAGAGTAAAGGCCTGAAATATGCTTGTGGTGTTAGGCTTACCTTCTTGCCATCTTCACTTCATGTCATCTTTCCACTGGGTCATTGCTGCCCCTTTCTGGAACAGATATGAGTCCAAGACATAGGGAGAAGTCAAATCTAGCCAGACCCGCAGCTCAGCCAAGGCCATACTAGATGAGCTGCTTTTCCTAACTGGCAAGTATACATGAGTGATGACACATGAGAGTTAAGTGGCAGAGTTTTGGAATGGTCTGTTACACAGCAATAGCTGACTGATACACCTTCCTTTAAGAGAGAACAGATGGCAAGCAGAGAAATGACAGCCAGAGGACTGCTTTCTGGTTTGGGAGTGGGTGACAATCCAAGCAGCTCTCACAAAGCAGGATGTAGCTGAGGCCAAGAGAACCACAGCCCTCAGTCCTGGAGCAAGCTTCTTTCTCTGAGTCCTCATTTGGCCTCTCAAGGCTCCTGTCTGAAATCCTGAAAACTGTTTTGCTGTTCTGAGAGAATAATAAAAAAAGGAGACTGATGATGGGGCTGTGGGTTCACTTATATACCCTAACAGGATCATTTTCCTTGAATGAAAATGGAATGTGCCTTGTTATTTTCAATTATAAGAATAATAAACATTCTCTTCTTTTGCTCAGCCTCCCTAACTACAGGCGATGTCGTTACAGTAAGTGCCTTGCACAGACTCAATGCATTGCCAGCAGTTATCACCAGTGTTGGTTCTGAGCTACAGAAGGGAGATTTGATCCATCAAAAAAATCTCACATGCATGACAGATTTATTGGACCTCAACAAATGTTCTTTTAACAAAAATTACCATTTAAAACACTTCTCAGAAAATGGCCTCATTAAATCTTATGCCAGACCATGTATTTAAACCAAATTCAAGTGGATTTATTGTCTTCTCTTTTTTTCTATAATTAATCAGATGAAAGCTGATCTTTTAAATGGACTTAGCTCTTACCTTGGAAAATACAAATTCTTCATTCCTTTCCCCAATCGGTCTGTCCCTGACTGGGTCCTTACGGGCCAGTAATGAGTTTGCTCAGATAAACTTAAAGTGGGACTTGTTTTTATTAATCACCTTGTATGTGTTTGTTCCCCTGCCAGACTGACCTCTTCTAGGAAAGGAATTGCTGTGTGTTTGTGTTCATATACATCGTGCCTATGATGGTATTCACTGCAGAGGGGGCTCAGTGATCATTGACTACAGTCGGATTGCAGAGGTCAATTTCTTGAGGCCTTTGGCAAAAGGAAATCCCTGATGAATGATTCAATCACATCTGTGCAAATTCAAGCACAGTTATTGTTGACTCCCATTTACCATAATCAAGTGTGAGCATTTGTGTCAAACTCATACATGTTCCTTCCCAGGAACTTGAGTACTTTTCTCTGCTGTGGTTATTAACCAGTGTCCCTGTAACATGCCCCCCATTGAACCAATTTCAATGACCCCTATATAATCCTCTCCTTTAGCTAACTACTAGACCTTTTGAGTTGCTTCCCAGAAATAGTGGATTTTCTGTAAGACAAAGGAGCCGAGATTCTGAATAGGGGCAGATTCCCTGATGACTTCTGGTGCCCTGTGACCTGCCCCAGTAGTGCCTTGTTAGCTACACAGGACCTGCCCCAAGTTAGATGGCCCTTCTTTTAAAAGCCCATGATCTCTGTTATTTAGTCGAAGAGATGGATTTGAGACAGCTTCTCCCATTCTCTCGACAAGACCAGACATCTGTCAGACTAAAAATTCCTTTCTTCCTTAGCAATCTTTTTGTCTCAATAATTGGGTCCCTGGGTGACAAGCAACTAGATTTAGATATAAACTGCCTTGCCATTTCAACAATATCCCAACCGCACTGGTGATACATGGGTGAGGAAACGTTGAGGTTGGGGCTGTGTCAACAGGTGGGGTGGGCAGTGAGACTGGGCTTCTTCACACCACTGTTACTCCTACACCTGTCTCCCCTTTGCCACCAGACCGAAGTTGGCCCAGAAGTGATTAGTGATTACACCTAATCTGATCCTTGACCAAATCTCTGTAGAAACTTAAATGAGGTCTTGGTTAAACACTGTTTATAAAGTCTGAAATGCTTGTTTATATTTGTATACTTTCTTCTAACCAAATAAGATTGTTACAACTGTTCCTGGTACTTTTCCTGCATCTTCTGCAGTTGTCTGGGGATGGGAGGGTGTGGGCTTTGCAGTGGGAGAAGCTAATGTTTGCCCCTTACTCTCCACCTACCTGTGTTGCAGAGCTGATAAGTTCCTCAAAGTGGGGGTGTTACTGAAAGGCCCTAAGTAGGAAGGGTGTAGAATTCTTAGGGCTGGTGGCAGCTAGGCAAGATGCAGTTGCCCAAACATTGGGCACAGGATGTGACTGGAGCCTGGGGACCTGGATTGTGAGTGGGGGATTCTGTGTGCTGCTGATGAGGCTCGAGTGTGGGCAGGTGGGTGAGTTCGCTCATCTGAGAACAGAGGCCCACTACACCATTCTCTCAGGTGGGTCTTTGGGACTAAACCAAAAAGGCATGAGGGAGCAAAGTCACCCCAAACCTTGAATGAGTCTACCTAGTTCTTCCCCATGCTAAATGTCAACATGGTGGCCAGGTAGGAATGCTAAGAGACAGATTGGGTCTCTGTCCTTTCTAGGAAAGGAATTGCTGTGTGTGCCCTTCTGGCAACAGTCTCTGGTTCACAAAATGGCCATCCTCTCCTTGTTCTGCCAGCAGTGAGAGGGGCTGATGGTGCCACTTCTAGGAGTTGAGTTGGGGCCCTCTGATCTGGGAATTCAGAGCCTAGCTGCATGTCTGTCACTCCAAGAAGACACAGAGAGCCTCTGGCATCCATGACAACTCCTGTAGGCCTGAAGAGGGCATGATTTGAAAGTAGGTGCTAAATTATGGGAGGCCATGGTTTTGAAACAAGCTCCTACACTAGCCCAACAGACAAGACCAAACCAGAATGGAGCCATTCATGCCAAGTGCCACATCATAAAACTGAACCTGGAAGCAGGCCAGTTTTCCAAGTGTTAGGAGATCAGCACGTTGTTGGATACAGCATAGAAATGGGGTAATAGTATACGGAAAAGAGATGCAGCCAGTCCAGAGACAAAAGGGAATTTATTAAGGGACAGAACAGAAGCGGGTCTGAGCCAGAGTCAGCAGCCTGCCCCCTCCTGATTCCAGGCATTTTTCAATCCCAGGCAGATAGTCAGAAGTAGAGGATATGGGCAGTGGTCACTCCCATAGTGAAGAAGAATCTGCAAAGTAGTATAATCTTGACAACCCTGAAGGAAGAAGAAAGCTTGATTGTAGGGGACTTCCTGACACTTGTCCTTGTGGGATATGAAATTATCAAGATCTTGGAGAATATTTAAATTAAAAGTGCCATTTTCAGACCATAGGAGGAGACAGACCAGTGGTGAGTATTGAGGGGAAATGGAATGGCAATTGCACATGGCATGTAGAGGGAGAGAGAAGATGGATGGGGGATGCAGGTGTCCCCACATCTCCTGTGGCACTGAACAGAAAGAGACCTGATCTGTCCCTTAGCATTCCTGAGAGACAGTGTTGGGGGCACAGGGACCAGTGGCTCAGATCCTCAGGATGGTCTCGACCTAGTGCTAGGGGTTTGCAGCAGAGAAGAAAGATGAGTATAGATGAATGAAACTTCCTGAAAAAGCCCCTTCATTCATTCACTGAGTTCCTGCTAGTCCTAGTAAATTAGTGTGAAGTGTTGGCTATTCAGGGGGCTGTGGCAAGGGTGTAGGGTGGTCTCAGGACTGGTCTCACTGCCTGCTTCCTGGTTTTCAGCACCATTTGTTGATGTTGAAAGGTGGAAAGAAGTCGCAAAGAACCAGGAAGACTAGAGTTAACAGCAGAGACTTACTAGGAGGATCTGCAAGCAGATGGGCTGCCACTGAAAATGGAAAATGGCGGCAGTGCCGAGCTAGGACAATGGGTCTCTTTTAAGCAATTCAAGATGTGGTGAAAGTGTAGTTCAGGAGGCAGTAGGGTGTGCCAAGACGCAGACCAAAGGTAATCTGCTGGGGCCTTGTAAAAGGGGAGGGCCACCTGCTGGAAATATTTTGTAACCTGGAATAACTGCTTTATTGGAACCAGAGAAGCAAGGAGAGTTCTATTCTTTGCTTAATCGATGTCCAGACCCATCTGAGCCAGAGAAAGACCAACATTCCAGCTTGCTGGGCATCAGGATGGGACTTGAGGACTTGGGGTCCTCCTTACATTTCTTCCACATTTCTTCTTTCTTTAGTCATTCTAAAATGACTTTTAGAATTGTCCCAGGGTTGGCTTGGCACCTGTGGCCCAGGCTGCTAAGGCGCCAGCCACATACACCTGAGCTGACGGGTTCGAATCCAGTCCGGCTGCAACCAAAAAATAGCTGGGCGTAGTCCCAGCTACTTGGGAGGCAGAGGCAGGAGACTCACTTGATTCCAGGAGTTGGAAGTTGCTGTGAGCTGCCGCGCCACAGCACTCTACCCAGGGTGACAGCTTGAGACTCTGTCTAAAAAAAAAAAAAAAAAAAAAAAAAAAATTCCTGGAATTGTCCCAGGACCTAGAGGAAAGTGTAGAAGAGCCTTTTAAACTGCAGAGGGGCTGCCAGCTGGGGGTTGGGAGGAAGTCCACACTCCACAACATTCCAGGAGTAATTGCCCTGCAATATTCAGGAGATGTGGGGCTTTAATCATTATTCTGTGGTTCAACCTCCTGACCTCTGGCTTTGCCATTGTTCAGCAGTTTGACCTTTGATTTAATTAATTCAACTTCTTGGCTCAGTTTCTCCAAATGGCTGCCTCACTAAAATGGCCATGCTTATGCTGAGGGGGCAGCTAAGATTTGTTCCCACATAAGTAATCCGAAGGGGCCTGGCTTACCTGAACTGCAAGCAGATAAGGACGTTGTAAGGGTGGTCGTGTTTATAGTGAAATAATAGAAAAAGTATTTATCCATAGTTTTCCTCTTTTTTTTTAAAGTTATTATTTATTTATTTTTTTATTAAGTCTACACATAGATCATGAATAGAGTTATGCATATTTGGGATACAATGTGTTCTTGTTTTGTGAATGCAATATTATCTCTTTTCTCTCTGAAAATATTAATTATAGTCTTTTTTATTGTTTGGTGTTTATTGAGAGTACAAATAATTAGGCCACACTGATTGTATTTGTTAGATAAAGTCCCTCTTATAATTGTGTCCTACCCCTAAAAGGTGTGCCACATACTGTGATCCCCCATCCTCCTCCCTTTCCCCTCTCCCTGCTCCCTTATTCCCCTACCCCACCCCTTGTATTAGCTCATCTACTGCCTTCATATTAGAACTGAGTACATTGGATTCCTGCTTCTCCATTCTTGTGATACTTTACTGAGAGGAATGTGTTACACCTCCATTCAGGTTAATACAAAAGGTGTAAAGTCTTCATCTTTTTTAATGGCTGAATAGTATTCCATGGTGCACATATACCACAGCTTGTAATCCATTCCTGGGATTGTGGGCATTTAGGTTTTTTCCGCATTCTGGCAATTGTAAATTGAGCTGTGATAAACAGTCTAGTGCAAATGTCCTTATGATAAAAGGATTTTTTCCTTCTGGGTAGATGCCTAGTAGTGGGATTGTAGGATCAAGTGGGAGGTCTAATTTGAGTTCTTTGAGGATTCTCCATACTACCTTCCAAAAAGGTTGTATTAGTTTGCAGTTCCACCAGCAGTGTAAAAGTGTTCCTTTCTCTACACATCCATGCCAGCAGCTGCAGCTTTGAGAATTTGTGATGTGGGCCATTCTTATGGGGGTTGGGTAGTATCTCAGGGAAGTTTTAGTTGCATTTCTCTGATGATTATGGATGATGAGCATTTTTCATATGTTTATTAGCCATTCATCTGCCTTCTTTAGATAGGTTTCTATTCATGTCTCTTGCCCAGTGATATATGGGATTGTTGGGTCTTTTTTGGTTGATTAATTTGAGTTCTCTGTAGATCCTAGTTATCAAGCTTTTGTCTGATTCATAATATACAAATATATTTTCCCATTCTGAATGTTGTCTATTTGCTTTGGTTGTTGTTCCCTTAGCTGTACAGAAGCTTTTCTGTTTAATTAAGTCCCATTTGTTTATTTTTGTTGTTGTTGCAATTGCACAGAGGACTTCATAAAATCTTCTCCCAGGCTGATATCTTCAAGTGTTTTCCCCACATCTTCTTTAAGTATTTTTATTGTTTTATGCCTTAGGTTTAAATCTTTTATCTGTCTTGAATCATTTTTTGTAAGTGGTAAGAGGTGCAGGTTCAGTTTCAGTCTATTACATGTTGTTATCCAGTTCTCCTAAGACCATTTATTGAATAGGGATTCTTTTTCCCAGTGTATATTCTTGTTTGGTTTATTGAAGATCACATGACTATAAGATATTAGTTTCATCTCATGGTTTTCTTTTTGGTGCCAAATGTTAATTTGTGCCAATACCATGCTGTTTTGATCACTATGGCCTTATAGTATACCTGAAAGTCTGGTAGGGTGTTACTGTAGGCTTTGTTTTTATTACTAAGAATTACTGTGGCTATATGGGGTTTCTTTTGGTTCCTTACAAAAAGAAGAATTATTTTTTTCCAAATCTTGAAAGTATGATGATAATGTTTTAATGGGGATTGCATTGAATCTGTAGATTGCTTCAGGAAGTATAGACATTTTGACAACATTGATTCATCCTAGCCACGAGCATGATATGTCCCTCCATTTGTTAATATTTTCTGGTATTACTTTTCTTAGGGTTTTGTAATTTTCTTTGTAGAGGTCCTTTGCCTCTTTTGTTATATTCCTAGGTCTTTCTTTCTTTCTTTTTTTTTTTAGCTACTGTGAAGGGAATTGTGTTCTTGATTAGCTTCTCATCTTGGCTGTTATTGGCATATACAAAGGCTACTTACTTGTGGACATTGATTTTATATCCTGAGACATTGCTATATTTTTTGATCACTTCCAGGAGTCTTGTGGTTAAGTCTTGGGGTTCTTGAAGTGTAAGATCATATTGTCAGCAAAGAGTGAGAATTTGGCCTCCTCTGCACCCATTTGGCTTCCCTTTATTTCATTCTGTTCCCTGATTGTATTGGCTACAACTTCTAGTATGTTGAATAGTAGTGGTTACAGAGCACAACCTTGTCTGGTTCCAGTTCTGAGTAGAAAAGCTTTCAGTTTTACTCCATTCAGTATAATATTAATTGTGGATTTGTCATAGATGGCTTCAATCAGTTTAAGAAATGTGCCATTTATGCCTGCATTCTTAAGTGTTCTAATTAAAAAAGAAGGCTGAATTTTATTGAATGGTTTTTCTTTATCTATTGATAGAATCATATGGTCTTTGTTTTTGCTTCTGTTGATATGATGAATTATGTTTATGGACTGGTGTATGTTAAACCAGCCTTGCATTCCTGGGATGAAACCAACTTGATCATGATGAATGATTTTTTAATGTATAGCTGTAATCTATTGGTTAGGATTTTATTGAGAATTTTTGCATCTATATTCATTAGTGAAATTGGTCTGAAGTTCTCCTTCTTAGTTGGGTCTTTTCTTGGTTTTGGTACCAGGGTGACGCTTGCTTCATAGAATGTACTGGGGAAGATTCCTTCCTTCTCAATTTTTGGAATAATATCTGTAGCATGGGCATAAGCTCTTCTTGTTGTATTGTTCTGGACCAGTATAAAGTATCCATCTTTGTCATTCATAACTTTAGTTGCTTTAAATACACTTGTATCTGGAAATAAGATACAAGTGTATCTTTCTTCTGATTTCCAATTGCTTGAAACACTGTTTTCCATCCCTTAACCTTGAGTCTTGATTAAAGGCTAGGTATGTCTCTTGGACACAGAATTTAGAGCACAAAGAATGAAAGCTTAATGTATGCAAATGTTTTTAATAATCATTTAGGAGGCCAAGGGATCTCAGGATACAAATGTAGACCATGACAAAAGAATCTGCCTCTGTCTCAGAAATATATGAAATAACCTCACAGAAGGGGATACGGAGGAAAGGTAACTTTGGAAATGAGTGAAGCAAAATAAAGTGTACATAAATTCTAGTTGATAAAGCTTTTTCCCCACGGGGCACTTATTAACAATTCCATTATCATTGTATACACATATTGGAACTGAACTATTAAGTAAAAGGATGAGAGTTGGAGGGAGCCATGTTTCTCACTGTTGGAATAGGGGGTTTAAAACAAGCAAGGGAAGGAGATAGAATGAGCCATGTGGCCATGGATTTTAGTCAGAGAATCAGTGTGAATTCATGATTACCATAATACAGATACAGAAATAGATACAGGTGTGCACATTAAAATGTACGATGACATCCAGGAACAATGAGCACACCTAATGCCCACATCTTGGTTTCTAATACCATCCTCTGATAAAAGAAACTGGAGCTTCTTAGATAAATGGCTAACTCTAAAAGTAGGATGGCAACAGCCTACAGTTCCTAAATCACCTTATAGTGCTACAAAGTAAAAACATACGGAAAAACACACAACACATAACACACAACACACAACACACACACACACAAATCCACAATGATGGAGGTGTGTCAAAAGGGCACAAGAACCAATCAAAGAGTTCCCAATACACAAATCTAGAATTTAAGCAATAAAATAGCAGTGTTAGATTTTTAACTGAAAGCATAAAAATATCCAAATTGATGAGAATGCATGCATAGATTAAGAAATAAATGGTAAATAAAAGGCAAATATCCCATGAGGAAGAATTCAAATTATTTATGTAGAAACTCATTTCCCAAGGAGGTGGAGAATGACTCCCAATGCCTTGCATGTCAGCTGTAGGTAGTGACTTCCTTTCAAAAGATACATCATAGAAACAGAAGAGGAGTGGAAGAGAATAACTTTTACAGTGGAGAAATCTGACTAACACTACCTCAGCATTGATGCTGATCAATGTCAACATCAAAGTAGTAAGTCATGTCAACAGAATGTACCCTTGATATGTGTGAAAATTACACTTTACCTCTTTGTGCCTCCTCCTCCAAACTCCCTTCTCATCATGAGAAAAGCATCAGACAAATCCCAATATGGAGACATTCCACAAAATGTAAACCTCCTACTTCTCCGAATTGTCAAGAGGATTGAAAACAAATAAACTCTTAGAAACTGTCGCAGATGAGAGGAGGCTAAGAGAAAGAGAGGGATAGATGTATTTGGCATGGAACAGAAAAAGAACTTTAGGTATAAACTAAGGCAATCTAAACAACACACAAAAAATACTGAATCAAGAAAAAGACAACTTTAAAATGGTAGGAACATTTTGCTGTCCCATACCCTCTCCAGCTTGGTGGCAATCTTGAAGACAGCAGCCTTCATTCACAGTGTGAGACCCAGGTCCCTAGTTCAGAGAGAGCAGAACAGACCTTATTTCTAAATTATTGTATTTTTTCTAATGGATCTTGGGGCTACCTAAAAGCCTGGCATGACGTGTTTGTTTAGCCTAACTCAGAAGTCCCATGATGCAGTAAAGTGGCAACAATGCTCAAACACATTATAAGTCACATGAAAAATAACATCCTTCGGGCAGAAGATTAGAGTTAAGATATACAGCAGAACCTCTAAAGCCAGGGAGGGAAATCAAAAGAGAGAGTTTCTTTGAGAAATCTGGATATTCAAAAGCACCTGTGTGGGCTGGGGAATTTAGAAAGCGACATGCATGCCTGGGGCAAGATGCAGACTTAGAAAGACCTGAGAAGAGCCTAGGTTTTATGATGGCTCATCCTTAGGATAAGTAGGAAGTGAAGGCTAAAG
>CAUYPK010066437.1:0-12571 GCA_963574355.1 Loris lydekkerianus | reverse complement strand
AGGTTCAAACCCAGCCCCGGCCAAACTGCAGCAAAAAAGCCAGGTGTTGTGGCTGGTGCCTGTAGTCCCAGCTACTTGAGAAGCTGAGGCAGGAGAATCGCCTAAGCCCAGGAGTTGGAGGTTGCTGTGAGCTGTGTGATGGGACGGCACTCTACCAAGGGCGATAAAGTGAAACTCTGTCTCTAGAAAAAAAAAAAAAAAAAAAAAAAAAAAAACAAGCAGAGATTCACAGGCCACAGACCCCACCAAGCAGCACCAGGACCCAAAACACCCAGGGAACAGGTGACATCAGCTCACTGCCTCAGCAGAGCCCAGAGACCACCCTAAAGATGCAGAGCTTCTCACCCTAGTTAAACTGATTCCTAGTTTATTCTTTTTGATGCTATCATAAATAGAATCGTGAATTTCATTTTTAGATTGTTCATTGGTCGTGTAGAAACAAATCTGATTTTTATGCTTTTAGTACCCATTTTAAATCCTTGTTTGGTTTTTCAGCTTATTCAGACTAGAATAGAAGGGGAAAAGACACGCTGGCAGGTAAAGACGTGGAACAAAGATCAGACGGCAAGAGAATACTCACGGACGAAGGAGATAGGTCGTGACGAGAGCTTTGGGAACACCTAGGATTAGGGGGCAGTCAGAAGGTGCCCATGTGTGCACCTGAGAAGCCACAGTCAGAGAAAGGGGAGGAAAACCCTATGTCTCAATTATTTATTGCTACACAAAAATCAACCATAAAACTTAAAGGCTTAGAACACCAACTAGACCAGCTCAGCTTTTTCCTGTCATGTTCTAGGCTGCTGCCCAACATTTGTCAAAATAATTTCCCTCAGGATAAAATAAACCTGGAGACCATCAAGTTAGATTTCTTCTATGGTTTTAGCCCCATGCTTTCAGTGGGGGTGTCCAATCTGTACCCCATAGGCTGCAGGCTGATTTCTTTTCTTTTCTTTTTTTTTTTTGTTGCAGTTTGCCCGGGACTGGGCTTGAATCTGCCACCCTCAGTATATGGGGCCGGTGCCTTACCCACTGAGCCACAAATGCCATCTTACATGCTGATTTCTTTCTTTTCTTTTTTTTTTTTTTTGAGACAGAATCTCAAGCTGTCCCCTGGGGTAGAGTGCTGTGGTGTCACAGCTCACAGCAACCTCAAACTCTTGGGCTTAAAGGATTCTCTTGCCTCAGCCTCCCAAGTAGCTCGGACTACAGGCACCCGCCACAGGGCCTGGCTGTTTTTTGTTGTGGTGGTCATCATTGTTGTTTAGCGGGGCCCGGGCTGCGTTCAAATCCGCCTGCCTCAGTGTATGTGGCTGGCGCCCTAACTGCTGAGCTACGGGCACCAAGCCTGCATGCTGATTTCTTGAGGACATTTTTTTTCTTTTGAGCCTATCTTTCTTTTGTGTGGGATATCACAAAAAGTATGCAGAGGACTTTTTTTTTGCTAATCAGCTTTCATTGGTGTTTGTGCCTTTAATGTGGGACCCAAGACAGCTTTTATTCTGGACTAGAGCAGTGGTTTACCAGTAGTTATTAACTGATGTTTAATAGCTGGTACTCCAGAAAGAAAAAAAAATGATTATAGTGTTTATCTTTTTTTTTTTTTTTTTGCTGTGTTTGGCAGGGGCTGGGTTTGAACCTGCCACCTCCAGCATATGGGGCTGGTACCCTACCCCTTTGAGCCACAGGAGCCACCCAGTATCTTTTTTTTTTTTTTTTTTTTAGACAGAGTCTCATTCGGTCACCCTGGGTAGAGTACTATGGCATCATATCTCATAGCAACCTCAAATTCTTGGGCTCAAGCGATCCTCTTGCCTCAGTCTCCAAGTAGCTGGAACTACAGGTGCTGCCACAATGCCTGGCTAGTTTTTCTATTCTTAGTAGAGACAGGATCTTGCTCTTGCTCAGACTGGTCTCTGAACTCCTGAACTGAGGCGATCCATCTGTGTGGCCTCCCAGAGGGCTAGGATTATAGGCGTGAGCCACCCCACCCAGCTGATTGTACCATTTGTCAATTTCTGTTGTACAAATACTACCCACCCTTCCTCATTGCTGCTTGCAAACTACCAAAGTGCCAGCACTGAACACAAACGTGGGGAGGGGTGTTAAACAGTATGTCTAGCACCTTGACATACTTGACATACTGACATTCACCTTGTGAATAACCTTAAGAGCACAGATAATGATGGTGAGTTTTAAGTATTGCTTTTGTTTTTTGTTTTTTTTTTTTTTTTTTTGGCTTAAACAAATTAGAAGTTTATTTCTCATATAAAAAATGTTTGGAAGTAGACTTACCAGCATCTGATAGTTCATCAAAGTTGTCTGCTTTTGTTTTTAATAAAATTTATTTCATTTACATTTAAATTTTATTTTAAGTTTGATTTTTAATACTACCTGTGTTTAACAATGGCATGCCACATCCCTGAAATTTAAGCAATCAGCTCTCACGAGCCAGCACAAGCCAGCTCCAGCTGGGCTCTGAGAGGCACACTTTACGCTAAGAGACGTATGTCTTTGCATAAATGGACAAGGACCATGACGTGAGACAAACCTTTCTCAGACTGACTTCTTATAAAAATTTGAGCCACTCACCAAATCTCAGTTTTTTCATCAATAAAATGGGATGATAATATTGATCTCTGAAAGTGTGGCAAAGATTCGAGACTAATATGGAGTCTGATAAACAGGAAGTGTTCGAACATGCCAGTTTAACATTATTTTGCATACTTTCAAGCGTAATTTCAGTTTTTCTGTGCACACAGAAAGACAATGAGGAATGACCCAGCGTAGAATTGGAAGTTCCCAGGTCCCCATTAGGTAGAGCACCTCTGTGGGGAGACAGATGCAAATGAGTTCCCCTCCTTACAGGCTCTGCACAGGCAGAACTTGGAAACCTTGCCCCTGGGGACTCGGGGGACAGGAAGCAGAGGATCAGGCTCTTTGGGACCCTAGTCATCAGTGAGTCAGTCTGAGTGTGTGTCCCCACCAAGGCCTTCCTGGCCTCCAATGTTTCCCTGACTGACTGCTCAGAAACTTAACAATTCTACCCTGTCAATTTCAGCTGTGTTACTTAAAGGGCGCAAGAGTCTCCCGGGAGCATGTCACATGGATCAGCTTATCAGTCAGGCCTGGGGCAGCGCACAGGCCCCCTAGACATGGCTCTTTATGGGGCAGAGGAAGGCAGGACTGGGGCAAAGGTTCCCACTAGGAGCAGGGCCTGCGGAGAACCCTGGGGATGTGAAGGAAAAGGCCCCAGGGCCCTGTGAGAGGGAAGGGATCAGAAGAGTCGCCAGACAGCTGGGGCCCCTCCCAGAGCTGCCACAGTCTCTGAGAAGACTAACATCCTCTGGGCTTTTCTATCTCCCCACAATGAGTGCCAGGGCCACAGCAAATCAGGAAGTAAATGCCCAGGGGCTGGCACCTGACCCTACTTCAACCCGTTTGTCAGCATTTCGTGCAGCCTTTTTGGAGAGGGCTGTGGAAAGATGAGCTGAGAGGTATAATCCTTTCTCCCTGGGGAGGCCGGGTGATTGGTATTGTACCCCCTGTTGCACCGGTCACTTGCAACTGCCACTTATGTTTTAGATATGAAAAGCCAGCATTCTGTTCTCCCACCAAAAAAGAGTCTTCCTTTGGAGAGTGGTGGCCCAGAGTGTGTCGGAAACAGGGCTGTGTGCCCAGCTGGGGAGGAGGAGGGGCTGGGCAAGTCACCTGGCTTCTCTGGGCTTCCATTTGTTTTCTGTGAATCAGAGATTATAGGGTCCATCCTGCAAGGTTGTTGTGGGAAGGCATATGCAGATAACATCTTTGCCCAAGAGTAGGTCACGTAATAGGTGCTTGAAATAAGTTGGAGTGACCAGTGTTATCACCACTGTCTGCAGGACCTCTGGCGAGGTATTTTATCTTTCTGGGTCGTAGTTTCCTCATCTGTGCACTGTGGGTCAGATGATCTCAAGGTAGCCTGGTTCTAGCATATTCTATCATTCTATGACAAACAGGATTCTTTGGCTCAGCTCTGGCCCTGCCTATCTAAGTAAAAGATTAGGCCATTTGTTTTCGCTGTTGCAATGCTCAGATAGCAAAAGCTTTGTCAGCTGAGAAGGCTTGTTCACTCCCTCCCCTTAAACCGAGTTCCAAGGCTGTGGGACAAGGAGAAAACTGGGCTGTTTCTGTAAACACAGGATTAGGAGAGGGAACAGGGTTCTGGGCAGCAGGGCCTGGGCATATCAAAACCTGCTCAGAAGGGGGAATTGATGGGATTTGGGCTTAGGTCATGACAGCTGTGCCAGCATTTGTTCAGAGTCCACCCACCATCTCCTGGGATTTAACCCCCTAAACAGGCAGGGGGTGGGCAGTGGGGGGAGAGGACAGATCCTCACTTTTAGAAAAATTTCCCTCTGGACTCTGCTTGAACGCAGCAAAAGCTCTTCCTTCTGAATGAATATCACACCGTAAGAGGGAGAGATGGGTGGACGAGTCAATGCTGGCGTCTCCCGGATGGAGGGAATGAAAATTGAAGGCAGGTGGAACCCTATTAATGCCTTTTGCCTGCCTAACGTTTTGGGTTGTCCTAATGTCCTTAACTCAGGCACATCATGGGATAAGGTTTGAGTACCTTGTACACAAAGCAAAGGGAACTTGGTTCCCACAGACTAGGGTCTCTGAGGCCTCACGCTAAACAACGCACACTGGCTCAGTCCTAGAATATCTGGGATAGGACTCATCTACATAAAAACAAATTTAGAAAAATAGAAAACCCTTGGTTTTATGAAGGGCACATTTTCTATAATCCATGTTTTCTCACAGCCTGTTTGTTTGGGGACCTCTTCTAATTTCCATTAGAAACTTTCAGATGTTGGCCGGGCGCCGTGGCTCACACCTGTAATCCTAGCACACTGGGAGGCCACGGTGGAAGGATTACTTAAACTTAAGAGTTTGAGACTAGACTGAGCAAAAAGAGCCAGATTCTATCCCTACTAAAAATGGAAAAATTATGGGGTAAGACACAGTTGTAAGAGGGACTTTACCTAACAAATGCAATCAGTGTAGCCTGGTTTCTTATACCCCCTATGAACCCCCAACAATAAAAATAATAATAATAGGGTGGCACCTGTGGCTCAGTGAGTAGGGAACCGGCCTCATATAACGAGGGTGGTGGGTTCAAACCCGGCCCCAGCCAAACTGCAAAAAATAGCCGGGCCTTGTGGTGGGCACCTGTAGTCCCAGCTACTGGGAGGCTGAGGCAAGAGAATCACCTAAGTCCAAGAGCTGGAGGTTACTGTGAGCTGTGACACTACAGCACTCTACAGAGGGCTACAGAGTGAAACTCTGTCTCTAAACAAACAAACACACACATACACACACAAGAAAACCCCCTAAAAATAAAAAAAAAAAATGGAAAAATTAACCAGGTGTTGTGGTGAGTACCTGTAGTCTCAGCTACTCTGGAGCTGAGGCAGGAGGATTGCTTAAACACAGGAGTTTGAGGTTGCTGTGAGCTAGGAAGCTATGGCACTCTACCCAGGGCAACAAAGTGAGACTCTGTCTCAAAAAAAAAAAAAAGGAAAGGAAAGAAAAGAAATTTTCAGATGTCAGTTAAGGAGGAGCTGCTTTCCAGCTGGTAAAAAGTGCTTCTCATTAAGAATATTCACAAGCCCCTAGGGCTTTGGATGACAAGTCACAGGGTTTCTGTCACCCTCCCAGCTGGAAGGTCTCTGCTAAATGACAAACTTCCTGAAGTTTCCCCTACATGGCTTGTACTAGGACAAACTTTCAAGATCACATTTCAGTTTTTATACTGTTTCTCATTTTGTGCTAATTCCATGCCTCCCCTTCAGTGTAAAAGAAGCTTCTGTCACAGAAAAATGGCTCAAGTGGGCAAGGACACCTCCCAGCCTGTGTGCTGCCTGGGCTCAGAGGGGTGAGGGCTGCAAGGGCTGCAGAGGTCATGTACCTGTATTTTTTTTTTTTTTTTGGGGGGGAGACACAGTCTCACTATGTCACTCTCAGTAGAGTGCTGTAGCATCACAGCTCACAGCAACCTGCAACTCTTGGACTTAAGCGATTCTCTTGCCTCAGCCTCCCAAGTAGCTGGGACTACGGCGCACGCCACAACGCCCAGGTATTTTTTGGCTGCAGTTGTCATTGTTGTTTTGCAGGCCTGGTCTGGGCTCAAACTCGCCACCTGCAGTGTATGTGGTTGGCGCTCTAACTGCATGAACTACAGGTGCCGAGCCATATACCTGTATTTAATAGCTCACTCACTGGTCCTTCCTTCCATGACCACGCTTTTTGCTAAACGATGACAATACATCAGCAAAGACTTCCAAATAGGAGCATGGGCCTTATAGAACGATGTCCCATTTCTATAAAAAGTGTGCCCACACTGCCCTCCAAACGTGGCTCTCATTAAGCAGGGGCACACTTATTTGAACAATTCTGTTATCTGGGTAAAAAAAGAAAAAAAAAAAAGCTTGAGTGTATTCCAGGGCTGCCATAACAAAATACCACCTGCAATGGGTGGCTTGAAGAACAGAAATTTATTCTCACGCAGTTCCGGAGGCCGGAAGTCTGGGATGGAGGTGTGAGAGGTTTGGTTTCTTCTGAGGCCTCTTTCCTCAACTTCCAGATGCCCACCTTTGCTCTGTGCCCCTGCATCCCTGCTGTCCCCAGGTCGTCTTAGAAGGACACTAGTCAGTTTGGATTCAGGCCCATCCTCATGCCTCATTTTAACCTAACAACCCCTTCACAGGCCCCGTCTCTACACACAGTCGCATTCTGAGCTGTGAAGGTTGGAAGCCAGCCCCGTAACAGTAAGGCTTCCCTGCTTCTTGTTGCTGATGTCGAGGAGGAAGAAGGGAACGTAGACTAGAATTTCAGAGGGATATAAAGGTAGGAGAACTCTCCTGAGGGTAGCAACTAGAACCAAGAATAAGAAGAAACGTTAAAAGAACTGAAACCACTAAATCAGCCTGAAATAGAAAGGGCTGCTTTTCTTTTATTAAAATCTGGGGTGACTTAAATACACTCGTCATACAACTTGGATGTGCAGGGAAAATATTTTTGCATGTGTTGTCACCTTATTTGCTGCTGTTTGCTAGGCACAGAGAACAAATATAACTAACTGCCCAGTTCAGCTTAAAGTTTAGTCCAAGTCAATAGTTTAACTGGTCCCTTTTGGGTCCTGCTCAGGGTTTCTTAATTCTATTGGCTTCTCCCTGTTCCCCCTCAAAAGGTGTCTGAGTCTGTGGCCCATGGAGTTGTCAGGGAGCAAGAAGGCAGCTTGGCCTTGAACAGGTGCTTGGGGAACAGTTGAGGGTGCTGGACCCTAGGGGTTCCGTGGCAATCGCTGGTTAGCCCTTACCTCCCCACCCCGAACCTTCACCTTACTTCAGCTCCTTCTGGAGCAAAGGATCCAGCAGAGCTCTGCCCATTCACCCCCTGCCTTCCTTGAGCAGTAGACATCAGGGCTGTCTCACTGTATTGATGGAATTTATTTCTGCAGTAGGTCCTTGATCTGGGAGATTTGAAGAATGAACCCACAGACCAGAGATCAGTGATAAGATAGAATTTATTAGATGGAAAGGAATAGAAGGAATGAAAGGCCCCACAGCCTCTAGCAGAGTGGGGGAGACCCAAGTGGGAGTGCCCCTGCAGGTCTGTCTAGGGGCTGTATACTGTTTTGTAAATAGGGAAATCTTGAGAATTACCTTTGGCCAGAACCTGGCAGATGTCAATGGTGATTAATGAATGAATGAGTGTATTAACAAATGAATATAGTTCCTTCCAGCTCTGGGCAAAATGGCAGGGAGTCTACTCCAGAAGAGGCCCAACTTACATGAAATACAGGAAAAACTGCTTTTCTCCTCTCTTGCTTGTATTAAGAGAGTGAATTCGGAAAGAAAAGGTCTGTTTGCTTAGGCCTGGAAAACAGGGGTCATTGTCCAGCACTGGATGGGAAAACCCTGGATCAACTGGACCTTGGATGGAACCATGGGGTGGCCCCTCTCACTGCTGGGCAAGCCACCTACTGTTTGTTCCATGTTGACCACTTACCTTCTTGCTTTAGGTCTCCAGACCTTACATCCTGCCTCCAGATTGCTGAGAACAAAGACTCTCATGTTAGAATCATGATCACTGAGACTCAGCAGTTCAAGAAATCTTTGCAGTCACCACCTCCCAGTCTCTAGATGAGGAAACCGAGACTCCTAATGTCAGATTACTCACCTAAGTCTACAGTTCACAAATCTGCATCTCCCAGCTTCCATTTAGCACCGAATTCAGGGTTTGGAGAGCCAAGAAGTGGGGGTGGAAAAAAAAGGTCATTTCTGTCAAAGTTCCCAGATCCATGATTGGCTTAGCTGGCAACATGCAGCTTTGTGAGAGGAAACTTGACTCCAAGAACTGCAGCCAGAAGTCTCAGAGATGAAGGCCAAATGTTAAAACAACAGAGCTTGGGGTTGAGCAACGGATGGCAGAACGCCAGACCCTGGAAGGCAGCACAGGCACCTGCTTAGGGGCCGGAGCATGACGGGGCTGCGCAGGCCTGACCCCCAGACAGTAGATGCTGGGTGAGGGCAGAGCTGCAGGCCTTGGACTATAAACACTGTCCAAGTTTCTGGCATGTCAGTGGACATTATTTTTTTATTCCTTGCTGCCCAGCAACTAAATCCCCTTCCTAATTTTGAGGAATCCCCCAATGTTGTTGGCATTTTTCTGGTACCAGGATCTTAAGAATTGACCCAGTGTAATTATGCTGACTCTTCTGCTTTTAGCCGACACATACATAGTACAGAAGCTAAAAGATAAAAATCTTGGCCTCTTGTCCTTGGCTGCCAAAGAGACCATATAGGTTCAAGGGCACCACCATCCAGGATTCTGAACCATGCAAAATTATAGGAACAGTGATACTGGATCCATGGTGGTGGCCAAAGTGGTCTAACATTAAGATTAGTGTCCAAGGATGGGGACCTTGGTTGGCAAGGGAGGGACATCCTGGCCACATGGCAAGAACCATACCATGTAAACCATATAAAACTTTTAAGGCTGGGCATGGTGGCTCACACCTATAATCCTAGCACTCTGGGAGGCTGAGGCAGGTGGATTGGTTGAGCTCAGGAATTCGAGACCAGCCTGAGCAAGAGCAAGACCACATATCTACTAAAAATAGAAAAACTGGAAGGGCACAGTGGCAGGCTCCTGTAGTTTCAGCTACTTGGGAGGCTGAGGCAAGAGAATCACTTGAGCCCAAGAGTTTGAGGTTGCTGCAAGCTCTGACACCATGGCATTCTACCAAGGGTGACAAAACGAGACTGTCTCAAAAACAACAAAAACCAAAACAGGGATTTGAGGTTGCCATGAGCTATGATGACACCACAACATAGAGACCAGAGTGATAGAGTGAGACTCTATCTCAAAAAAAAAAAAAAAAAAGATTCTTAAGCTTTGCAACTAACCCCTTTGTATTTTTCTAGTCCCTTAGTTTGTTTTTCTGGAATTCTTAGGAAGACAGCCCTTAAAAGAATAAAGATACGTAGTTGTCCTTGGGGACAGCTAGAGTGAGGTCTTTCTCTGTGGCCATTTTGAGAGGCTCCTCCATGGAGGAGCTGGTTTCTAAGCCTGCTGCTCATGCCTTCTCACTGATTCTATGAGCAACCTTTCTATCAATTCCTTTCCTGCCATTATTGGTCAGCATCCAACGACAGATACCTTCCTAATATCTGTACAGACAACAGGAAAGCCAAAGAGTTTTAGAAGGCTAGCACTCACTTCAACTATGAATCTTACAAGGCAAAAGATATAAGAACACATGTGAAAGAAGGTTTTTTTTTTTGTTTTTTTTTTTTTTGCAGTTTTTGGCCGGGGCTGGGTTTGAACCCACCACCTCCAGTATATGGGGCCAGCGCCCTAATCCTTTGAGCCAAAGGTGCCGCCCATGATAGAAGGTTTTGAACAGCTCACAACAGAACACATTCTGGGAAAAGCCACCTGTCACACTTGCCTTGTATGAAACTGGGAGGGAGATCTGGCTTGCTGGTTAATGGTGCAGTCCTGCTGTTCTTCCTATGTTCAAGTCAAAGGCTTCAAAGACGTAGCCAAGTGACAGATGCTTGGAAGTGACTGGGTTTACTTGGACTTTGAAATGTCAGGAAGAAAAGACGCTTTGACTCCTTTTAAAAAAGTGACATTATATGCTAAAGGTCTGGTCTGGTCTGGATTATAAAATCTGCACCAAGGACTTCCTCAGTTCCATAAACAATGAAGCATTGACTGAGAGAGGGTGTTTGCCTTTCCTGATTGGAACAAGGAAGGCCACCCTGGGATTAGTAAATCGCAGAGGAATATTCTCTCCCTGCTCTGCCCTGATGGTGAGAGAGGCAGAAGGGAAAAGTGCCTGGTGGATGTGGGGAAATACCCTCTCATCTTCCCTGAAGCTATTTTCTAGGGGGCCAGGCCTTGGGCTCCTCTTTCCTTCTTTGCAACAAGCCCCAGGGACTCAAACCATTTCCATTTCCTCTTGAAAGCTGCCCCCTCCCCATGCCTGGGAGTTCTCATTGGTCCTCCATGCTACCCCAGGATGGCTGCAAAGTCAGATCTCATTCTAGCTGTCCCCAAGGATAAACACATATCTTTATTCTTTGAAGGGCTCTCTTCTTAAGAATTCCAGAAAAACAAACTAGGAGGACTAGAAAAACACACTGGGCTTGGTTGCAAAGCTTAAGAATCTTAATACGGTTCACACGGTCATGGTTCTTGCATGCTGAGCCAATACTAACTGTAGCTCTCATTTATTGTCTACCAGGCACTGGGCTCAGAGTTTCAGCAGGTGTTATCTCATTGTATATTCCCAACAACCCTGTGCCTTTTAGTAATGGAACAGAGACCAAGAGAGATTAAGGAGTTTTCCAAGGTCGCATGGTGGTCAGTGGCAGAACTGGAATTTGAACCTACATCTACCTGACTCTGTGTTTGATGCTCTTTTTTTAAATTTAAGTTAATTTAATTTTATTTGTATAATGCTCACTTCCATTGTTGTCCTCTCTCCTCATCCCTTCTTCCCATTATAGGTAATAATTTTTATTAATTTCTGATTTATTAATTAATTTCAGATTAATTTCTAGTGCTTCTTCCTTTTTTTTTTTTTTTTTTTGAGACAGAACCCATATTGTTCTTGGTGGAGTGCTATGGCATCACAGCTCACAGCAACTTCAAACTCTTGGGCTCACGAGATTCTCTTGCCTCAGCCTCCCAAGTAGCTGGGACTATAAGTGCCTGCCACAACACCCAGCTGTTTTTTGGTTGCAGTTGTCACTGTTATTTAGCTGGCCCAGGCCAGGTTCAAACCCACCGACCTCAGTGTGTGTGGCCAGTGCCGTAACCACTGTGCTATGGGCCCTGAGCCAAGTGCTTCTTTTTGAGAATATACCCCACACATGCGACAATTAAAGCTGGTGTTCTTTACTTTGTGTGATGTCCAGTTAAATACGTACCCTTTTTTTCAAAAATCAATTTAGTCCAAAGGAAAGAGTTTTGCAGAGCCAAATAAGAGAGCATTTGTAGGAAGTAAATGCTTCTTTAGATGGTTGACAACAAATACATATGGAATTTTCAACATTGCTTAGTTATAGTATTAATGCTTGGACATCAGAAAACAAAAATGTGAGCAAATTAGAGTTTAACATAAAAGACTAATCGGTAAGCATCTGGCAAAAGCCAGGTGCTATGTGACCAAGCCTCTGCAGAGGCACAGAGGAGGAAGCATGTTTCTGCAACCAAAATAAACACCGGATTTCAATCTTTACTCATATCTCACAAAGAGCATCAACAAAAGTACAATTCATAGGCCATATCAAATTTCTCAAATCCAAATTCCCTCCCACTCTGTGCCTGTGAAGTTTTCCTTCTCCTCACCCGCTGGCTCGCTGCTATGCACGTCAGCTTAGCTTCCCTTCCTCTTCCTGTCGTTTCTCGGGTCGCCCCTATTTCTACCTGTCCTCCTTACTCTTCCCGGGTGTGGACGACCTAGGAAACAGCTGGCAGTGATTCTTCTTCAGGGGTAAGAGACAGATGGGGCTACTTTAAAGAATAATTACAGAAACTCATCTTTGATAACAATTGCAGTTTAGTGGAAAAACATAACAGATATATCTCCGGCTAGGTGAAAGAAACCACATCAGTTATTTGAGGAGGGAAACTTTAATATAAAGAACTGTTCACTAGCAGAAACTGATTAATACTAAAAGGGGTAAGAGAGGCTTCTCAGGGGTTCAGATGTAGCAAGTGTATTTTTTTTTTTTTGCAGTTATGGCCAGCCGCTGGCCTCGAAACCACCACCACTAGTATATAGGGCCAGTGCCCTACTCCTTGAGCCACAGGTGCCACCCCAAGTGTATTTTTTTTCTTTTTTTTTTTGAGACAGAGCCTCATGCTGTCGCCCTGGGTAGAGTGCCATGGCATCACAACTCACAGCAACCTCCAACTCCTGGGCTTAAGCCATCATCTTGCCTCAACCTCCCAAGTAGCTGGGACCATAGGCACCTGCCACAATGCCCAGCTATATTTTGGTTGTAGTTGT
>CAUYPK010066435.1:0-22703 GCA_963574355.1 Loris lydekkerianus | reverse complement strand
GCCTCGAGGTGTCGGGGCGCACGGCTGAAGACATGGCACTCTTCCCGGGGTTACATAGTTAGACTAGGAACAAAAAAAAAAAAAAAAAAAAAAAAAAAACACATGCAAAAATTCTGAGTTACCTAAGGCTAAAATAGCAGCCACAGACCAGTAAATTCTAAGTTCTGGTTTCTGCACCCCTTTGAACCTAGGCATGAAACAGCATGTAAATGACGCACCCAGGGCAAACCGGCTCTGGATCGGCACCCTGCAATGTTCTCTTTTCACGTGTCAGTGTTGGTTTGGGTTTTCTCAAGAATTTATATTTGGAAGACAATTCTGTAAAAGGGAAATCCTTACGTTCTCCCAACCTAACAATATGAGAAATAGTGTCAAATAAATAGGTCACTTTGCAAAGCAGAGAGATTCCATCAGTAAATTAGATGAGCTGTGGGATCCTGCCTATTGTTGGGCAGTGTGAAACAGTTTCTTGTAATTGAGTTTTAAACTGTCTCCAGCTAGCAATCTGTATATATCTACTGTTCTTGTCATAACTCTGTGTGTGCATTTCCCTTCCATCTACTACCAACTCCCCAAGTCCCCTAAGTTCAGTAGATAGCCACAGATAGCCATGTCTGCGTAATAAAGAAAATCCATAAAAGCAGCATTGTTGTTTAATTTAGAACACTTTCTCCACCATCATTGGCTATTTTCTAATTGAATTAGAGCATTTTACTGTTATGGTAACTTGTTTAACATGACCATCATTTGTCATAAGCATCTGTCTCCGTTGTCTCACACACTTGGATTTTAGAGAGCCATGTTGTATTTTTTTCCTCTGTCTTTGAAGTATGTGGTTCAAATGTGGCATCTCTAAAGATAACATGGTAGAGACCACTCTCTGTTTAGTTTAAAATCAGGTAGTTACCTGTGTCAGTCCACTGGGGCTGCCATAACAAAACCACAGCCTGATTGACATAGAAACAACTCTTCTTGAAATGTTTTACAATAAAGTTTGGAGGGAGAAACCCTTTGCTCTTGGGTGATGAGGCGAGACCATGAGCCTAGACATAGAGGAGAAGCAGACACAGGAAGAGAGAGATCCAAGGTCATCCGAGTCCCTGGTTCTGGAGTGTCGCTGTCACTCAAACTGCCTTGCATCCTGCCTTCCTAAACTTGCTTGTTCAACTCTTCCTTTCAATGTTTAAATTTGTTCAAATGGGGTTCTTATCACTTGTACTCAAGAAAATCCTGACTTAGACGCATATCAAAATAGTACTTTGCAATATCACTTTTTAGTGGCTGGTCAGCACCCCTTTATGTGCATATTTATAGATTTTCCAAGTATTGCTCTCTTAGGGGACATTTAGATTGCTTACAGTTCTTCTGAGTCATCTACAATGCTGTGATAAACATGCTTATTCATAAACTGTTGTGCACACATCTGATTATTTCATTAGCCTTGAGCTCCTAAAGCCACATGCCTTCGGAAAGCTTTTGATAAATCACGACCAGAGTTCCCTGCCAAAAAGTTGTATTTAATGTATATTTCCAACAGCAGTTCGTGACAGTGTCTGTTTTTATTCATATTGTCAACACCTCCAGATATTATCACTTTATTGCTTTGATATGTTTCTTCATTGTAAAGAGAAAAAGCACTAACTCATTGGGTTTTTAGTTTGTACTTCCTGAGAAAAGCAGGTCATTCTTACAAAGAAGGCTGGATTCCCATTGCGTTGTACAGTGTCATGCCAGAGACACTCTTGTCATTCCCTGAAGGGCTTCCATTGCTGACTGAGTCACTCTGTGGAAATGCTGACAGGGTTTCCTGCCATCCATGGGCTTTGCCAAAACGTCACATTACCTAATTGTGGTCTCAAGTACCAATAACCTTCTTGGTTGGAAAGGGGAAGAGAAGCCATAAATAAACATTCTGAGAGGTGATGGCAGGTAGAAGGAGAGCTTTTGCTTTATTTTGTTGGGTTTTTGTTAAGTTTAGACTTAGTGACTGTAAGGGGGTAGGAGAGTCCTTTAACTAAGGAATAAACTATCTTTTGATCCCGCATGCTCTCACATCTTTTTTTTTTTTTTTTTTTTTTTTAATACACCCAAAGGGTTTGTCCTTTTGTTTGGGACTGGAATGACTTTGAATGACCTTGGAATTTCAAAGAGCACTTGTCAGAACTCTTCCCTTTTCCAGTGAGTTTTCAATGCTTGACCCTCTGGTTCTCTTTACAACAGACCCAATGACACATTTTCTCTCTTTCCTCTGTGGAGGCTCCAAGTTGGGCGTCTTTTTCTCCCCGTCCATTGGGAGCAGACTAAAGCCAGCATTGCATTGTCAACAGGCGAATTTAGTGAGTTCCAGAATTCTCCCCAGGAGGTTCTGGCCATGCCTTGTAGGAAGTCTCTCCTAGAGCTGCAAGTCCTCAACCCCCCTGGCCATGGACTAGTACAGAGCTCTGGCCTGTTAGGAACAAAGCCACAAATCATTATCACCACCACCACCACCCCCGAGCTCTCCCACCCCTGGTCTGTAGAAAATTTATCTTTCATGAAACTGGTTCCTGGTGCCATAAATATTGGGGGAAGACCGCTGTGCCCGTTTGCCAGAACCAAAGCCCTTCCTCACCTTTGTGGTGTGAGTACCTTGTGGTTAGAGAGGTAGCTGAGGCTGGAGCACTTTTCTCACTGTGTCAGTGCAGCAAAAGAAGAAGGGGAAGAAACTAGTTTTGTTTTTAGATTAAATGTGTGTTAACATAACTCCCAGTGATCTGAAAATTATGTGAACAAAATTTTAATATAGTAGAGTCTGTACTAATATCATGATTATTATCATGCAATGTGTTTAAAATTGCATTCAAAGGTGTTGATTTCCATTTCTTTAGTCTCTCCCCCCCCATTCACTTATATACACATATATGTGTATGTGTGTGTATATAGCTAATTTCAGCCCTACTATATCCCTGCTAGGTTTTGAGATTTCCTTTCACTTCTGTTCCAGAAAGAAGTAAAAGGAAAGCTTTTCCCTAAGCTAAAACCAACTCCCCACCCTTGCATCACCCCTCACATACACTGACTAAAACGTGGAAAACTACTTTATTTATGTGAATAAGAAAGTTTAGAGATTTCCAGAAGAACGAAAAATTCCACAGAGATTTGGAAACAGAACGTTTTGCAGGATATAGTTTTCTGATGTAAACTTGGCACAAAGCACAACTTTCCTAGGCCTTAATCTTCATGTTATAACAAGAAAGGGACTGCCTTTTCTTGAAGGCCGTGTCCAGATTTATGATCTTAGAAGATGTTGGCTGGTATGACAAAGGTAAACCCCTGTCTTCTTCAGCCTTACCTGGGGAGCCAGGCCCAGGTCTTTCTTTCATGAACCAGTAGTATTTCCCTTCTCTTTCTGAATGAAATCTGGATTCTTTTTGAGCTCATGGGAATCACTGATGGGTCTAGACATTAGTGATAGTCACCAGCATATCCTGATGCCCATTCTGAGCCTGGATGTATCTGAGGGCCAGAAGGGTTAATTTGTCCGTGGCACAAAGTCCACGGGTAGAAGAGCCTGGATTTGAACTCATGTTGTCAACCTCCAAAGTGCACGTAGTCAGGGGATAGCGGAGCCTGGATTTGAACTCATGTTGTCAACCTCCAATGCCATAATCTTAACCACTATACTGTGCTGTCTCCTGGTAGGCTGCTGGTTTTCAAACTCTTTAAGTGATAATCACCCAGGTACCTTCACAGAACCTTGAGCTACGTGAAGTGGGAAAAGAAACCACACTCCCCTGACTACCCATGGCCATGACAGAGCAAAACCCACCTTGCCTCCTGTCCAGAGCCTCTAGGCCAGCAGTTCTCAACCTGTGGGTCGCGACCCCTTTGTAACAATGAAAATACATCTGCATATCAGAGATTTACATTATGATTCATAATAGTAGCAAAATTACAGTTATGAAGTAGCAAAAAAATAATAATTTTATGGTTGGGGGTCACCAACTGTATTAAAGGGTCACGGCATTAGGAAGGTTGAGAACCACTGCTTTAGGCAATGATCAGTGTCCACAGAGGCAGAGGCCCAAGAACATGACTCACAGCTTAGGCAGCACTTCCAACGGCCCAGGGACCAACAGAACTGCCTCATTTTAACACTTCCTTTAAGGACCACTGTCACATTATCAGGAGACAAGCACTTTCTGAGCCTGCTCTACTGCGGCTCCAGGCATTCCAACAGATGGCATAAGGCAGCCTCCCCAGGGTGCCCTTGTTGAGCATGGCTGCCACCAGCATTGCCAAGTTGATTAGTATTCCTTTGTGTCATTCCCCTGTGGTTCCATGTAATGGAAGTTCCATATAATGGTCAAATGTGAGGAATTTGTTGTAGGGCAGGCCTGGGTTCACATTCAAGTTCACATTCAAGTCACTGGGTAGACATACAAATGGCTAATAAGTACATGAAAAAGTGCTCAGCATTGCTGATCATCAGGAAATACAAATCAAAACCACAAAAAGCTAACACCTCACACCTGTTGGAAGGGCTGTTATCAAAAAACAAAAAAGTTACAAGTGCCAATGGAGATAAGGTAACCTTTATATACTGTCGGTAGGAATATAAATTGGTACAGCCATTATGGAAAATATTTGGGGGGTTCTCAAAAAAGTAAATGTAGGATTACCAAGAGATCCAACAGTCTAACTATTAGGCATATATCCAAAGGAAATTAAATCAGTATACCAAAGATATCTGCACTTCTGTGTGTAGATGTGTAGATCCATATTTCCTTCTGATAATGTTTTTCTTCCATCTGAAGTTCTTCCTTTTTTTTTAGAGACAGAGTCTCACTATGTTGCCCTCGATAGAGTGCTGGGGCATCACAGCTCACAGCAACCTGTAACTCTTGGGCTTACACAATTCTCTTGCATCAGCCTTCCAAGTAGCTGGGACTATAGGCACCCAGCTATTTGTTGTTGTTGCAGTTGTCATTATTGTTTAGCAGGCTTGGGCCGGATTCAAACCCGCCATCCTAGGTGTATGTGGCCGGCACCCTTAACCACTGAGCTATGGGCACTGAGCCTGAAGTTCTTCCTTTAACATTTACATTTTTTGTATCGCAGGTCTATTAGTGATGAGTTATTTCAGCTTTTGTCTGAGACAGCCGTTATTTCATTTGCATTTCTGAAAAATATTTTTGCTGGGCATAGACTTCTGGGATGACAATTTTTTTTTTTCAGTACTTTAAATATATCAGTCCATTATTTTCTCATTTGTATTATTTCTAACAAACAGTCTAATGTCATGATTTTTATGCTTTGGTATAGTTTTCTTCATGTATTTATACTTGGGTTCTGTTGAGCTTCTTGGATCTGTGGACTTAGACTAGTCATCCAATTTGGAAAGGTTTTAGCCATTATTTCTTCTAATCGTTTTCTTACCCACCCTACTTTTCCAGGAACTCTTATTACCATGTCTATTAGGACATATGTTGAAGTTATCTCACTGCTCACTCATGATCTTTTTATTTATTTAAATCCTTTTTTCTCTGAATTCCATTTTATATGCTTTCTATTTAGTCAGCCAGGTCCCTAATCATTTTTCTCTGCAATGTCTAGTCTACGATGAATCTTATCCAGTTGTATTAATTTTCTTTTACTATATAACCAATTAGCACAAATTTAACATCTTAAAACAACACACACTTATCATCTCTCTATTCCATGGGTCAGGGGTCAAGCAGGGTAAAGCTAGGCCCTACACTCAGGGTCTCACAGGCTGAAATCAAATCAAGATCATTAACTGGCTTCATCTACTATGCTCAACTGAGGAAATATCTGCTTGCAATCCCCTTCAGTTTCTTGGCAGAATTCACTTTCTTAAGGTCATGCAATGAGGTCACCACTTTCTTTCTATCAGCTGCAAGGAGTTAGCAACTGGGGGCTACTCTGACCCCCATTCTATGCCACAGGCTCTCTCCACAACTCAGCAGTTCACAACATGGTTATTTGTATCCCAAAAGGCAGCAGGAAGGTGTCCACTATTGCTGCTTGTTCCTTTAAAGGGCTCACCTGAGTTGTCAGGGTCACCTGATAATTTCCTTTTGGTTAGCTAAAATCAGCTGCTTTGGGATTTTAATTCAGTTTGCAAAATCTCTTCTGCCATATAAAGTAATATAATCATGGGTGTGACATTCTGTCATGTTCCTAGTCCCTCTCACACCCAAGGATGTGTACACCAGGGGGTGGGAACCTTAGGACCATCTTAGAATTGTTATAGTATATTGTTTTTTATCTCAGACATTTTAGTTTTCATCTTTAGACTTTCCATTTGTATCTTTTAAAAATTTTATAATTTTCTTCTCCCTGCTTAACTTTTAAACATATAAAATACAATTCTGATAACCATTTTAATACCTTTGTCTTGTAATTCTAACATTTTGGTCCGTTTTGATGGATTGATTATTCTTCTTTTCTTACCTCTTTGTGTGTCTGGTAATATTACATGTCACAATGCAAATTGTACCTTTTGTGTGATGGATTTTTAAAATTATTAATTATAGTAAAAACATAAAATTTATCCTCTTAACCATTTTTAAGTGCGCAGTTCAGTAGTGTTAAGTATTTCACATCGTTCTGCAACGGAGCTCTAAAACTTTTTTATCTTGTAAAACTGAAACTATATTCATTGAAAACTCCTTATTTCCCCTGCTCTTCCCTAGAAACCACCTTTCTACTTTCTGTTTTCTATGAGTTTACCTACTTTGGATACCTCATATAAGTGGAATCATACAGTATTATCTTTTTGCAACTGGCTTATTTCACTTAATCTAATGCCCTCAGAGTCTCAGGATTCATCCTTGTTGTATAGGGATGAATTTTCCTTCTTTATTAAAGCTGAGTAATATTCCATTGAATATATATACCACATTTTGTTATCCATTCATCTGTTAATGGACGTTGAGTTGCTTCTGCCTTTTGACCGTTGTGAATAATGCTATAATTAGCATGGATGTACAAATATCTCTTTAAGATCCTCCTTTTGAATCTTTTGGATATATACCCAGAAGTGGGAAAGCTGGATCATATGGTAATTCTATTTTTAATATTTTGAGGAACCTCCATTCTGTTTTCCACAGAGGTGGCGCCATTTACATTCATACCAATGTATAAGAGTTCCTTTTCTCCACATCTTCAACAATAATTATTAGTTTAATGGGTATTTTTATATTGTTTTCTCCCTGAATATTTTCCATCTGCAGTGGGTAGAACCCATGGATGGAGAACCTGGGCATGTTGAGAGGCAACTGGATCTAAGAGGGATTTGGGGACCAGAAAATCAACAGAATCAATAGAATGTTAGAACAAAGCCATTTTAAAGACAGTAAAACCAATTAATTTAAATGTCCACACATTTGAGGAATGTAGTTGTTACAATAAACTTTTTAAAAAATGTTTTTAATTTTATTTATTTATTTATTTATTATTTAGATGTTTTCCACCAATGGGTTGACTTCTGGATTTTTTAAAATTATTATTATTTTTTGTTAAATCATAACTTTGTACATTGATGCATTTATGGGGTTCAGGATACTGCTCCGATATACAATGTGAAATGCTTGCTTTGAACTAAGTAACTCATCCATCATGATTATAATCATTTCTTAATAGTTTTGAAATGTACCACTATATCAGGCACATTAGGTGAGGTCCCCTCAATACCCTCCCTCCTCCCATTTCCCCCCTCCCCTCCCCTGTCTCTCCTTTTCCCTTCTACTTTCTGGACTGTAGTTACATTTTGCCCTTCATATGAGTATGTAGGTGATTATATATTGATTTCATAGTAGTATTAAGTACATTGGATACTTCTTTTTCCATTCTTGAGATACTTTTCTAAGAATATATTCCAGCTCCATACAGGTAAACATAAAAGATATGAAGTCTCCACCCTTTTATGGCTACATAGTATTCCATGGTGTACATATACCACAATTTGTTAATCCATTTATTGGTCAATGGGCACTTGGGCTGTTTCCATGTCTTGGCTATTATGAATAGGGCTACAATAAATATTCTGGTGCAGATGTCTTTGTTGTAAAGTAAGTTTTGATCATCTGGGTAGATACCTAGTAGAGGACTTGCAGGATCTAATGGTAGTTCTACTTTTAGTTCCTTGAGTGTTATCCAAACTTCTTTCCAAAAAGATCGTATTAGCTTGTATTCCCACCAGCAGTGTAGAAGCATTCCCTTCTCTTCACATCCATGCCATCATCTGTAGTTTTGGGATTTTGTGATGTGGGCTAATCTTACTGGAGTTAGATGATATCTCAAAGTGGTTTTGATTTGCATTTCTCTGATAATTAAGGATGATGAGCATGTTTTCATGTGTTTGTGGTCTATGCACCTGTCTTCATCAGAGAAGCTTCTGTTCAAGTTTCTTGCCCACAGAGAAATGGGGGTATGTATTCTTTTCTAACTGATTAGTTTGAGTTCTCTGTAGATTCTTGTTATCAGACTGTTGTTGGAAGCATAACCTGCAAAAATCTTCTCCCACTCTGAAGGTTGTCTGTTTGCTTTACTTACTGTGCTCTTGGCTGTGCAAAAGCTTTTTAGTTTGATCAGATCCCAGTAATGTATTTTTGGTGTTGCTTCAATTGCCGGGGGTGGGGGGGTGGGGAGGGTCCTCCTCATAAAATTTTCTCCCAGGCCAATTTCTTCAAGTGTTTCTCCTGCACTCTCTTCTAGTATTTTTATAGTTTCATGTCTGAAGTTTAAATCTTTTATCCAGTGAGAATCGATTTTTGTTAATGGTGAAAGGTGGAGGTCCAGTTTCAATCTTCTACAGGTTGCCAGCCAGTTCAGCCAGCACCATTTGTTAAATAGGGAGTCTTCCCCCCACTGAATATTTTGATAGGCTTGTTGAAGATCAAATGATGATAAGTAGCTGGGTTCATCTCTTTGTTCTCTATTCTGTTCCTTACATCTACTGCTCTGTTTTTGTACTTGTACCATGCTGTTTTGATCACTATAGATTTATAGTATAGCCTAAAGTCTGGTAATGTGATGACTCCTGATTTGTTCTTATTTCTGAGTAATGTATTTGCTATTTGAGGTTTTTTCTGATTCCATATAAAACCAAGTATTATTTTTTTCAAGTTCTTTAAAGTATGACAATGGTGTTTTAATAGGGATTGCATTAAATCTGTAGATTGCTTTGGGTAGTATGGACATTTTAACAATGTTGAGTCTTCCCAGCCATAAGCATGGTATGTTTTTCCATTTGTTAACTAACATCTTCAGCTATTTCTTTTCTCAGAGTTTTATAGTTCTCTTTATAGAGATCTTTCACGTCCTTTGTTAGGTAAATTCTCAGATATTTCATCTTCTTTGGCACTATTGTAAGAGGAATAGAGTCCTTGACTATATTTTCAGTTTGACTATTCTTGGCATATATAAAAGCTACTGACTTGTAAGTGTTGATTTTGTATCCTGAGACACCACTGTATTCCTTGATCACTTCTAAGAGTTTTAAAGTTGAGTCCCTGGGATTTTCCAGGTATAGGATCAAATCATCAGTGAAGAGTGAGAGTTTAGATACACTTGATCTCCTGCTCTTGCCTGATTATGATAGCTAAGACTTCCATTACTATGTTGAATAACAGTGGAGACAGTGGGTATCCTTGCCTCATTCCTGATCTGAGTGGAAATGTTTTCAATTTTACACCATTCAATATGATATTGGCTGTGGGTTTGCTCTAGATGGCCTCTATCAGTTTAAGAAATGTCCCTTCTATGCCAATTTTCTTAAATGTTCTGATCATGAAAGGATGCTGGATATTATCAAAGGCTTTTTCTGTGTCAATTGAGAGAATCATATGGTCTTTGTTTTTTATTTTATTGATGGGATGTATTATATTTATAGATTTGCAATCAAACTCTCACTCTTCACTGATGATGGGATACTAGTTCCTCTTGAAAGGTTTGATAGAATTCGGATGTGAAGCCATCTGGACCCAGACTTTTCTTTTGTGGGAGATTTTGTATTGTTAATGCTATTTCAGTGATTGATTGATATAGGTCTATTAAAGATTTCTAATTCTTTCTGGTTGACTCTAGGAAGGTGGCATGGTTCCAGGTATTGGTCCATTTCCTTTAGATTTTCATATTTCTGGGAATAGAGACTTTTGTAGTAATCATTGAGGATTTTTTTATTTTCTGAGGTGTCTGTTGTTATTTCTCCTTTATCATTTCTGATAGACGATATTAGAGATTTTACTTTTCTATTTCTGGTTAGGTTGACCAAAGATTTATCAATTTTGTTAATCTTTTCAAAAAAGCAATTTTTTGTTTCATTGATCTTCTGAATGATTCTTTTGTTTTCAATTTCATTTAATTCTGCCCTAATTTTGGTTATGTCTTTTCTTCTGCTAGATTTGGGGTTGGAATGTTCTTCCTTTTCCAGTTGCTTGAGATGATCCATTAAGTTGTTGGCTTCCTCTCTTATGCTATAAATTTCCCTTTTAGGACTTCCTTTGCAGTATCCCACAGGTTTTGATAATTTGTGTCTTCATTATCATTTTGTTCCAAAAATTTGGTGATTTTGTTCTTAATCTTGTCGTTGACCCAGCTATCATTCAGCGTAAGATTGTTTACTTTCCATGACTTTGTGTGAGTATAAAGATTGCTGTTGCTGTTGAATTCAACTTTTATTCCAGATTCTGAAGAAGATACAAGAAATAATTTCTACACTTTTAAATTTTCTGAGGTTAGACTTGTGTCCTAGGATATGATCAATTTTGGAAGGGCTGATGAGGGCTGATGAGAAGAATGTATATTCAGTTTTATTAGGATGAAATGTTCTGTAGAGGTCAGTAAAGTCCACTTAGTCTAGGGTCAGGCTTAAGTCTAATATTTCTTTGTTTAGTTTCTTCTTGGAGGATCTATCCAAAACTGTCAAAGGGTTGTTAAAATCTCCAACTATTATAGTGCAGGAAGATATCAAGTTGTTCATATGCATTAGGGTCTGCTTTATGAATTGAGGAGCATTCTGGTAGGGTGCATAAATGTTAATTATTGAAATATCTTTATGTTGGGTGTTTCCCTTGACAAATATGTAGTGACCTATCTTATCTTTCTTTATCTTTGTTGGTTTAAAGCCAATTGTATCTGCTACTAAAATTGCAACCCCTGCTTTTTTCTGGTTTCCGTTTACCTGTATTATACAAGTCCATCCTTTCACTTTCATGAATCTATTTTTATCCTTTAAGATGAGATGAGATTCTTGTATACAGCAGATATCCAGTCTGAGTTTATGTATTCAGTCAGCCAGCCTGTACCTCTTTAGAAGACAATTTAAACTGTTCACATTAATTGAAAGAATTGATAAGCCTAGTTATGTTTTGGGTGTCATGATTTTCAGGTGTCCACTGGACATTTTTAATCCTTTCACCACTGTGGAAGTTGGGTTTTGTTCAAAAATTTCTTTGGAGGTAGAGCATTGCACTGGTCATTGTTGAGAATGGGTCTGAGAATATCTTGGAGAGCTGGTTTAGTTATGGCAAATTTCTTCAACATGTCTATGTCATTAAAGTATTTTATTTCTCCATCACAAATTAAATTCAGTTTAGCTGGATACTGGATCCGGGGCTGGAAGTTGTTTTGTTTTAGGAGATTAAAGGTCGATGACCATCTTCTTTTGGCTTGAAATGTTTTGGCTGAGAGATCTGAGTCATTCTGATACTTCTCCCTTTTTAGGTGTTGCTTTTCTTACGTCTGACTGCTTGCAGAATTTTCTCCTTTGTCTTTAGGAGATGCTTTATTTGGATTAAGTTTGGACTGAGTTTTGCTGGGGTTCTGAAACTGTCTGCTATCTGAAGTTCTGTATCTCTTGCAATGCTTGGGAAATTCTCCTCCAAAATCTCTTGGAGTAGAGCATTTGTACCTTTAGGACCATCCTCTTCTCCTTTAGGAATTCCTATAAGACAAATGTTTGGTCTTTTGGAGTGATCCCACAAATCTCTCAGGCAACAATCAGTTTTTGCTCTCCATTTATCTGCCTCTTTGAGTGTTTTGGAACATTCAAAAGCTTTGTCTTCAGTTTCAGAGATCCTTTCTTCTGCCTGGTCAACTCTATTACTGAGGGACTCTACTGTATTTTGGAGGTCCTCAACTAACTTTTTCATTTCCTTGAGCTCTGCTCTCTCTCTTCTCATTATGTCCATATGTTTGGTGACTTGGACTTTGAATTCATTAATTTCTTGAGACAACTTTAGAACTACTCTTTGAAATTCAGTTTTTGTCTTTTCTTCCATTCTATTTATCTTATTTGCAATCCATATTCTGAATTCAGTTTCTGACATTGCTGCCATTTGTCTATGCATGGTATCTGCAGTTGTATCTCCTTTATCATTTCTTGGGGGGGAGGGGTTGATCTTCTCTGGTTATTCATGTTGCCAGAGTTCTTCTGTTGGTTCCGCACCATGTTTATTTTCCACCATTTGGTTACTAGAACTGTAGGGTGAGATTGAATTGGTATAGCCCCTTACCAAAGTGCTAGGCTTTGTAGCTGTGGCTTATCTCCTACAACCTTACAAAGGCTGCTTTCAGAGTTTTGGCCAGAGACTCTGAGGACCTACTTGGTGAGAAAGCACAAGCTAGCTGTTTTGATATCAGCCAACTTCTACCATATCCTAAGAAACCACAGTATTACATTTAAATCTCAACTGTGAAGAGATACAAACAGCTGCAGCACCCAGCCCTCACCCTTCAGTTCTTTTCTGCTACAGAACTTCGAAGGTCAACCTCAGAATGTTTCCAAGTGGACAGCCCCAGACCTGGGTTCCAATTAAATTGTCTCAGGCAGTGCAAACCCTACTCAATACAGAGGGATTCAAGGGTCTCCAACAGCACAAGTGGAACCAGGCATCCACACTTCTACCTGCCAGACTCAGTCCACACTGTTGACCACTTCTCTGCTCACAGGCCCAGATGGAGCCAGGGGACATGCCCCTGCCCACCAGTCTCAGTTCACACTCAGCTAGCCTTTGCTTGCCAGACCAGTTGTAGTCCCCACACTCCCACCAGTCTCGGTGCACTGCCTGGCAAGCCTCTGTTTGCAGGCTCTGTTAGAGTTAGGGCACCACACTCTGCCCGAAGGTCTCAGTCCTCACCTGGTAAGCCTCTGCTCACCAGCCCCTGGAGACATGGGACCACACCCTAGCCCTCAGGCCTTTGTTCACACCCAGTAAACCACTGCTTGAGGGTTCTATTGGAATCAGGGGGCCACACCCTTGCTCTCAGGTCTCAGTCCTGCCTAGCAAGCCTCTGCTTGCAAGGCCAGCAGTGCCGAACTCAGTCCACACGGGGCAACCACTCTCCCACTGTGGGTGCCATCAGAGCCAGGGGTTCTGCACTCTGTCCTGTCAGACACAGCCCAAACTGAGGGTAATACCATCACTGGCCAGGCATAGACATAAGCAGGGGACTGCTTCTCCTCCCTCTGAGTGTCCCTTTCTTCCCAAACCCTCCTTCTTCCCCGTTAGTCACAGATTCCATCCTGATGGTTGGTGGTCCACACTATGCCCAGATCTCTCAGGACAAGACAAAACACTCCGTGCTCTGCAGGGAGCAGACTTCAGACCACCATGCAAGGGGAAAAGGATGGACTGGGAGTTTGGACTTGTGTGGGAAAATATCTTTTCAATTTTATGCCTGGCAAGGTGGTGTCTATGTTCATAAGTGGGACCTCCCTGGAGAAAGAGACCTGGAGTTTAGCGGCTCTCTCCAGCATAAAATGAGAGGTCTTTTGTTCCCTGCTCTTTCGCAGGCCTGCGGCAGGCCTCCTGCTTGAGGGAGGAGTCTCTAGTTGATAGGCTTTGTACCTGTAATTTGTTTTCTTGAATGCTCTTCCTTGGAGTTACAGCTTGCTGAACTTCTTTCTTGGCTCAGCTTCCCACCTTTGGCTTCATAGAGTCCCAATTCCGTCCAGTTTTTCTTCCTCTGCTGAGGACCTTCTGCGGAGGGTTGCTACCAGTCAGCCATCTTCCCAGAATTTCTCTTGTTATTTTTTTGTTGTTGTTGGGGATTCATTGCAGGCATAGAGAACCAGGTTACACTGATTGCGTTTGTTAGATAAAATCCTGGTGTACTCAATTCATGGTGTTTTTTTTTAAATAGGTGCCATCCTAATGGGTGTGAGGTGATCTCTCACTGTGCTTTCGATTTACATTTCTCTAATGATTAGTGATGTTGACCATCTTTTCATATGATTATTAATGGATTTTTTTTTTTTTTTTTTTTTTTTGGTTTATTTGTGTAGATATTCTTGAACCTGGTTTGTGATACAGTTAAGTTACTTGGAAGCAATTCAATCCTTTTAGATCTTGCTTTCACAGTTTGTTAGGTGGGTCCAGAGAAAATGATCACTCTAAGGCTAATTATTCTTCATTACTGAGGCAAGACCTTCCGAAGTACTCTACCCCATGATCCCCACCCCTGGCCCACACAGCATTACCACCTTAGCTCCATCTCCTATCCCTCCCCCCACCTCCCTTCCGTGGAAAAATTGCCTTCCATGAAATCAGTCCATGGTGCCAAAAAGCTTCTAGTCAGAGGCCTGTTAGGAGCCAGGCCATGCAGCAGGAGGGGAATAAGCATGAAGCTTCTGTATTTATAGCCAATCCCCATGGCCTGCATCACTGCCTCAGCTCCACCTCCTGTCCATCTCCCCACCCTCCCACCCTGCCCATGGAAAAATTGTTTTCCATGAAACCGATCCCTGGTGCCCAAAAGGTTGGGAACCACTACTGTACCCAAGGTCCTATCGATCATGAGATTTTCCATTCTAGCAGATGGGAACAAACAGTATTCTGGGCCCTGCTGGCAGTGAGCACTGTTTCCACCAGTCCTTTCAGGTGGTTCTTTCTCTAGCCTCAGGTAGTTTCCTCATAAGAATCTGCCCAGGCTCAGCGCCCATAGCTCAGTGGTTAGGGCACTGGCCACGTGCACCGGGGCTGATGGATTCGAATTTGGCCTGGGCCTGCTAAACAACAATGACAACAACAATAGCAAAAATAGCTGGGTGTTGTGACAGGCACCTGTAGTACCAGCTACTTGGGAGGCTGAGGCAAAAGAATTGCTTAAACCCAAGACTTAGAGGTTGCTGTGAGCTGTGATGCCATGGCAGTCCACTGAGGGCGACATAGTGAGACTCTGTCTCAAAAAAAGGAATCTGCCTATCTACTGAATACTCTACAGAATTCTCTTTCTGAGAATTTTCTCTCTAGTACTCAGTCCTGAGAACTCCAGCAACCTTGGTCTTTCACAACTCTGTCTCTGGTAAGATCTGCTTGGGTTTTCCTTCTCTACGTTGTGTCCTGAAAACTCTTATCATGACAGTAACCTGAGATATTCGTAGGGCCCATGAATGTCTTGTCTCTCAGGGATTGCTCGTTTTTGTTGCCTAACGTCCAGTATCTTAAAAGTATTGTTTCATATATTTTGTCTTTTTTTGTCGTGTGGGTAAAGCAACAGGGTAAATCTGGTCCTTGTTACTCCATCTTGGCAAGAAGCACAAGTCATAGGGACTTCTCCAAAGTATAATAAAATTTTAAAACAATAACAATAAATATCATTCCCTTCAAATTTTTTAAAATTAAAAAACAAGGTGCTATATTAGGAAACAGTTTTACAAACCCCATGATGTTAAGAAATTTTACAGCAAACGAATTTTACAAAATCAAAAGAAAATTATATAAATACTGAATAAATTCCTGAAATTTCTAATATCCAGTCTCATTTTCTATGTAGCCGTAACTGTTGGCGTTACCAGTTAGTAAATACAAAATTGGGTCCTTTTATGGGTATGTCCAAAGTATATTGAATTTGGGTTGAACTTTTTCCACCTTCTCCAGCTATTTCTCAGGGCCTCCATGTGTCCACAAATCAGTCTGTCAGCTGCAGTTACCACAAAGCATCTCTCATCTCCCCGCCAGCCCCCGCTACTGTTCCTGCTTCTTAAGGTTCTGCCTGAGAAGCCTCTTCTAGGAACCTTAGTGAAGCTTCTTCTGCCGATGATACCTGTTGTGAGTCTGCCCGTGTTTCTGCCAGGAGCTCCAACAGTTCTGGATATATCCTACTTATGGCCCTGTCCTCTCCAGAATCTCACCAGTCTCTGATCAAAGCAGTTCAGTCAGTTTATGGTCCAAGGAACCAACAGAGAGTTCTTGTCACCCTTCATCCTGTTCTGTCTTCCCTGTCAGGCCTGATTCAACCAAACTCTTGCCTCTCTTACAACAGCTGTCCCCAATCTTTGGCACCAGGGACCAGTTTCATGGAAGGCAATTTTTCTATAGAAAGGAGGGAAGGGTATTAGATTCTCATATGGAGTGAGCAACCTAACTCCCTGGAATGCACAGTGTACACTAGGGATCCCACTCCTTTGAAAATCTAAGCAGCTGCTGATGTGACAGGAGGCGGAGCTTAGGCAGTGATGTGAGCAATGGGGAGTGGCTGTAAATACAGATGAAGCTTTGCTCCCTCGTCCCTGCTGCTCACCTTCTCTAGGGCCTGGTTCCTATGCGCCAGGCTGCAGCCTCAGGATTAGGGACTCAAGACTTAAAGAATGAAGACCCTCATCCTCATCAGCCAATATTTGAGGGGACCAGAGAGAGAAGGGAAGATGTTCTATGCTAGCAATGTCTAGAGAGAACAGGGCAGCCCACCAGTTCTGTTCCGTGGCTGCTAGCCCTTTTCTGACCACCTTGCATGGGCATGCCTAATGTTCAGAGCACAGAGGCTGTCCAGTCTGGTGCGTCTGTTGAATGTCTCCTTGAGGGGCTATTCTTAGATCATCCTGGAAAAAACCAAGAGCGACTCCACCCTCCCAGGTGATTTTGCATTCCTTGTTGGCAGATTGAATAAGGCACCTGTTAGTAGTCTGTGATACAAACCCTACATTTCTCGTGTTTAAGGAAGACACTGGCTTCCTAAGCCAGACACTGCCTTGCTAAGCAGCTGTGGCCTGCTTCCTTCTCTCACCCCTCTTCCGGGCTTCCGCCAACAAATTGGCACAGCAGAGTCTCATTTCCTTTGGGGTCCTGGAAGTTCCTCCTCACTGTGATTATAAAAACATTTATTAGAGAATAAATTTATTCCTCAGGCACATTAATGGAGTCCAGATCCTGCTTGGGGATAATACGGACAGACAGATGTGCAGTGTTTTGTGTTACTTTTAGATGAGCAACACTGTTTACACAGAATTTTCCCAAGACCACCCAACTCATTCCTCATGTAGCCCTCAGCTTTCCAAGTGCTGGCCTCGAGAGGAAAAGAAAAAATTTAATAACTCACCGCCCCACCCAGTTCTGAAGACATGACTTAATACTGAAGGAATTTGCAAGCCTGCACTGCCAATCAACATGCCTACATCAAATAAACCCATCTTCTCAAAAAATGGGAGGTGGTTCTAGAAGCATTCTGTTCTCTGACCTTCTTTCATGGTATTCATGTCTCAAAGAGACTGGAGAAGATTGAGTAAAGACCGTAACATCAAAAACATAATATAGTACATGAAATGCTTGATATTTGCCCCTCCCCAAGTCTTACACTTTCTATTCCACATAAATTGCATTTTTTTTCTTTTTTTGGAGACTCACTTTTTTTTTCTTTTTTAGCAGTCTCACTTTTTTTTTTTTTTTCTTTTTTTGGAGTCTCACTTTGTCACCCTTGGTAGAATACCATGGCATCACAGCTCACAGCAACCTCAAACCTGGAGAAGGCTCAAGCGATTCTCTTGCCTTAGCCTCCCAAATAGCTGGGACTTCAGCTATTTTTAGGGACTGGGTATTGCTCTGGCTCAGGCTGGACTTGAACTCCTGAGCTCAGGCAATCCACCTGCCTCGGCCTCTCAGAGTGCAAGGATTACTGGCATGAGCTACACCTGGCCTAATAATTTCTTTTTTCCACATTAAATCTAGAAATCTTTTTTTAAGTTTAGTTGTTTTGAGTTAAACAGACATGCTACTATATTATAGATGTATATTAAATATGTGTTATATTACTTTATAGTTTACCAAGATGTAAGGACACAGTAGTGCATTTTATTTCTAAGCCTACCTGAATTTAGCCAGTGATTCATATAGAAAATGTGATACCAGAAAATAATATTCTAGAGCAGTGGTTGCAGCATTAGGAAGGTTGAGAACCACTGTTCTAGAGAGTTTTTTTCCTGTAAATACTGATAAATTTTAGTTACATGAATGACTAGGGGTTACTCACAAAAATAAAATAAAGGGCAGCAGAGCCTTCTAGAGTGAAAAGGCATTTGAATAAAAGTTATGACGCCCTAGGCAAAGCTCAGTGGCTCATGTCTGCAATCTAAGCACTTGGGGAGGACAAGGTCATTTGAGCTCAGAAGTTCAAGACCAGCCTGAGCAAGAGGGAGACCCCTGTCTCTACTAAAAATAGAAAAACTAGGGTGAAGGGCTCTTCTACAAATGAAACTTTACCCTGAAAGTGAGAACAATGTAACCTAAAAATTGTACCCTCATATTAATTTGAAAAAATACTTAAAAAAAAATAAAAAATAGAAAAACTAGCCAGCCATTGTGGTGGGTGCCCGTAGTCCCAGCCACTTAGGAGACTGAGGCAGGAGGATTGCTTGGACCCAGGAGTTGAGGTTGCTGTGAGCTATGATGCCACAGCACCCTATCCAGGGTGACAGAGTGGGACTCTGTGTCAGAAAAACAAAAGTTAAGACACCCAGTGCTAGGTCTGGTTTTGTCCTAAAATCACTGCTGTATCCACACCCTTCCCTTTTCTGGATAATAATAATAATAATAAAAAAAAATCCAATTCAGTAAACATCAGGGGCCAACTTGGTGAAGTATATTACATAGGATATTGATTGATTGGTTGATTGATTAAGACAGATTCTTGCTCTCTTGCTCCAGCTGGAGTGCGATGACATCATCATAGCTCAGTGCAGCTTTCAGCTCTTCGGCTCAAGTGATCCTCCTGCCCGGCTAATTTTTATTATTATTTTCTTTATCATTATTATTTTATTTATTTGTGTATTTATTGTAGAGATGAGTTCCCACTATGTTGTCTTGGCTGGTCTCAAACTCCTGATCTGAAGCCATCCTTCTACTTTGGCCTCCCAAAGTACTGAGATTACAGGCGTGAGCCAAAGTACCCAGCCACCTATGATATTTAAGTCAAACCTCGTAACAACCCAAATAGATGTCATGTCCCTGCTTCCTAGAAGAGGGGCTAGGTTCAGGGAGCTTCAGTTGGGGCCAGGGCAGGGTCTAAGCCCCTCTTCCATTCCCACCCCACATTCCATTCTACATCCAAGGCCCTGCTTGGTTTTCTAGAACCTGTAAAGATGATAGGTATAAAGTCCTCATCCTGAAGTTCCTTTTAGCAAAGCAGAAGTGAACAGAGACATATACACTGAATAAAGAGTGAGGAGGAAGTAACAGGTGCTGTACAGAGGAGAGGACAGCTCTACGTGCAGAGGACAGCTGCTATGTGCAGAGGAGGCCTGGGTGACAAGAGAGACCCATTTTGGCTGATGAGGGGCAAGGCACATATGATTGCCTATAATGAAAGCAGACCTTAATTTGAATGTCTGAAGATGATAGTGATTTGGGCAGGCAGAGATATGGCAGAGAGGCTTTCTGGCTGGGAGAATATTAGAAAGACACAAGAACAGTAATGTGCAGGGATGCACCTGGCTCAGCCACCTTGGTGTAGGTGGAACCGAGGCTCTAGCTACTCAAAGTGGGGGGCAGCCTCCCATCGCCTAGTGGCTGGTTCAGAATGCAAACTCTCAGGACCCCTAGGCATACAGAATCTCAGTCTGCACAGGTGATCCAAGCAGGTTCAAAGCACTGGCACAGGGGGACACCATCTCTCACTCTCTCTCTCTCTCTCTCTCTCTCTCTCACACACACACACACACACACACACACACACACACACACACACACACACACACACACACACGGAAGGGGAGATTGTGATCAGAAAACCAGAGAGGAGCTGCAAAACCTGTTGGTCAGGCAGAGGCTCTGGAGCAAGAAGCAGGAGGAGGTAGTTAAATCTCTGCTTCCAGCTATGAGGCCTTGGGCAAAGTTACTTAACAAGGCTACTTAAATTGGGGTGATAACAGTACCTGTTACCTCATAAGATTTTTATCTTATTTTATTTCATTATTACTACTATTATTATTTTGAGACAAAGTCTCACTCTGTCTCCCAGGCCAGAGTGCCGTGGCCTCAGCCAAGCGCATAGCAACCTCAAATTCTTGGGCTCAAGTGATCCTCTTGCCTCAGCCTCCCAAGTACCTGGGACTATAGGTGCCCACCACAGGCTCGTTTTCCTATTGTTCTTAGTAGAGACCAGGTCTCACTCTTCCTCAAGCTGGTCTTGAACTTCTGAGCTTAGGCAATCCACCCACCTTAGCTTCCCAGAGTTCTGGGATTACAAAATATGAGCCACTGTGCCCAGCCTAGATTTTTATATTAAATAGACTTAACCGGGTGCAGTGGCTCACACCTGTAATCCCAGCACTTTGGTAGGCGGAGGTGGGAAGATCACTTGAGCCCAGGAGTTTGAGACCAGTGTAGGAAACATAACAAGACCCTGTCTCTACAAAAAGTAGAAAAATTAGCCAGGTGTGGTAGAAGGCATCTGTAGTCCTGGCTATTAGAGAGGCTGAGGCAGGAGGATTGCTTGAGCCTAGGAGTATGAGGTTGCTGTGATAATGCAAATATACTCCAGCCCAGGCAACAGACTGAGACCCTGTCTCAATAAAATAAAAGACTTTTTCAGAACAGCTTTTGTTTCACAGCAAAATTGCCTGGAAGATGCAGAGATTTCCCATATAGCCTCTGCCCCCATGTGTGCACACCTTCCCCATCATCAGTATCTCCCCCCAGAGGGGCACTTTTTTTTTTTTTTGAGACAGAGTCTTACTTTGTCACCCTGGGTAGAGTGCCATGGTGTCATAGCTCATAGCAATCTCAAACTCTTGGGCTTAAGTGATCCTCTTACCTTATCCTCCCAAGTAGCTGAGACTACAGGCTCCCACTACAATGCCCAGCTGTTTTGTTTAGAGACAAAGTCTCTAGCTCAGACTGGTCTCGAATTCCTGAGCTCAAGCAGTCCACCCACCTGGGCCTCCCAGAGTGCTAGGATTACAGGCGTGAACCAGGACATCCAGCCCTTTTTCATGTCTTTTTCTGGCTTCATAGCTCTTTTCTTATTAGCACCGAATAAGATCGCCTAGATGGACCACAGTTTGGTTGTCTGTTCACCTCCTGGAGGACGTATTGCTTCCTTCATATTTTAGCAAGTAGGAATAAAACTGCTGTAAACATCCACGTGCATTTTTTGCAGACATGAGTTTTCAACTCATTTGGGTAAACGTCACAAAGCATGATTGCTGGGTCAACCCTCAGGATTTTGTTAGGATTCACCTGAGCACTTTGCACCTAACACTTACAGGGCCCAGGGCAAGGGCGCAAATGAAGATCCACGTACTTTATGCTGAAATATTTAAGGTTTTGAAACTTGATGGTTCTGTCTATGGCCAAACTCATGTTTTCACCTGAGCTGGAGATGACTAAAGCAGTGGAACTTGTCCATACAGACTGCAAGGCTGAATGGGGCCCCAGGTCTGCTGGGCAGGACCAGACAGAGGTTGGAGATCAGGGCTCCCAGGAGAGCAGCAGGCCTACCTGAACTCTTGATGGGACTAACTCAGCAAGCTTCTTGGGGCACTGGGGCAGTGGGTTCTTCCCCTCCGTGCCTCTCTTTTCCAGCACAGATGCCCCCAAGACTATACTTTTTGACCCAAGAGGCCAGAGGAATCACTGTTATCAGGGGAGTCAAGCCTGCTGAGACACCTGCCATGGGTGAGTTGGCTTGGCCAACTAGAAAATATCAGCCCCTCTGTGTCTTGTTTCCCCCAATAGACTGTTCTCTTCACCACCACCCCTCCCAGCCACAAACAGGGCCCTGCAAGAAGGTGGGGAGGTCACTGCAAGCACACACATCACTCTCGCATAATTCCCATTAGTGCAATCTGTTGCAGAACTTTAAAACAAAAGTTTTTAGGTCGGGATTAAAGATGGCGGCTGAGTAACAGCTTCCCTGCAACTGGACACAGCGAGTCTGGGGAGACAAGACTCCAGACATCTCTGGCCGGTGGGATCTGCCTACGATCATCCCTTTGAGGATACAGGGAGCCAGCAAGGGACTCCTGGACCCCAGGAGGAGGACAAAAACAGTGGAAAACTGGCAAGTGGCTGTGTGTGTTCGATCGACCTAATCACGCCAGCAACGATGAGTACAAGCAGCAGTGAGACTGCAAACTGGAAAGGCCTTACATGTGAACTTTTTTGGTGTTCTTGGACTTGGCGCTCAGTTGAGCTGCCTTGGGGAGAGCTTGAGCAAAAGTGTGGATAACTTTGGGCATTGTCCGTGGCCCCAAAATGAGCCACTGAGCTGGGCTCAGTGGAAGCCATTGTGTGAAAAAACTGCTCCGGCAAGCTCTGCCCTTGGGGTCCCAGAGCAAGGAATGGGCGGGACAAAGTAACCTAGTGACTGAGCAGCTTAAAGGTGGGGACTGAACTGCCTCACAGCCCTAATCCTTAGGGGCAGAGTGAGATGGTTTTGGCACACTGGAGCCTTGGGCTGTTGCCTTGGGTAGAGTGCCCTGA
>CAUYPK010066434.1:0-12308 GCA_963574355.1 Loris lydekkerianus | reverse complement strand
TATGGTGAACAATTTCTTCTGGAACTTTCTAGAACTCAACAGAGAAGAAACACTCTGAAAACCAGCTGTTTGAGTAAGGTCAGATCTTACTCTTAGGAGCTTAAGGCATTTTTCCAGCTCTTAGGTTTGCTTTTGGAGAGGCATGTTGATCAAGTATATTGATTAAGCTTCAATAAGAAGTTTAATAGGGAATTGTGATAAAGAAATCCTCTCTGGCCAGAAAATGAATACGTAATTTTGGAACACTATGACATTCTTGAATGATAAGCTGGATCCTGCAGACATTTTTTCAGTCATATTAATAAAGTTGCCAATAATTCTTAAAAAAAAAAAAAAAAAAAAAAAAAAGACCTGGGCAATCTACTCTACTCTCTCTCCATCTCTCTGACCTCACCCCTGCTCTCCACTTCCACCAGCTCCTCTAGTCACCTTAGCTTTCTCACTCTTCCAGAAACATATGCAGGCTCCGGGCTTTGCATTGGTGGTGCCTCTGCCAGAGCTCTCTCCCCAGGATTGTGGCCCTCGCCTGACCCCTCTCTGCTTATTCTTAGAGAGGTGGCCAGGAGCAGGGCCTCCCTGCCCATCACTCTGGCCCCGCCCTGCATGGTGCGTGCCGGCACGACGTGTCATCCAGGATGTGCTGCGCGCGCACTGCGGACTCTTTCACTACAATGTCCATTCTGAGAGGGCAGGGGCTCTCCAGTCTCCCAACCTAGAATATCAGTAAATATGTCGGATGAATGGATCAGTGACAGAAAATATTATACAAATACTTTAAATGTTTTTATTCTAACTTATAACTCATATATGGTTATTCACTTGCCAAGATTTTTCCTTGCAGGGCCAAAGCCTTTTCTCTGAGTGTGGGGCCCCCTTGTCTTCCTTCTTGCATAAATCACACCTAGAAGCATTAGCCATGATTTCAAATTTTAATTTCTTTAAAGCAGCATGAGATCTTAAAGACAAAATAAAAAGCAATTTCAGCACAGTCCTTCCATATTTTTATCATTCACCCCCCCAGCACTTAATTTTAAGTCAACTTGACTTTATTACTTCTTTCCAAATCATTTAACTTAGTTTTCAAAAAACCCTTTCTTTTGCACTTATAATGGTCTACATAATATTTGTTTAGATAGTATGTAATTATAGCACTTAATTATGCTAACATGTACCACAGGCATAAACTGGGTAAGGGACAAACTTTACTTGAATCAAAGATGTGAGCAAATTCCATCCATGGCCAGTGAGCCAACATAGAAGAGGCTGGAAAATAGCTGCTCCTGTAGAATAAAAGTCCTGAAACAAGCATGAGGCCATTCTGATGGCAACTGGCATGGAACCCAGAGAAGAATATGGGAAGCCAAAATTAGGTCAGCTAAAGGACACAAGGATCCCAACAGAATCTAGGCAAGAAATCCCCCTCAGCCTCTCCCTGGCCAAGGACATTTCCTCAGAAGGAACTGAGATAAATATAGCAGCCGCAGTGAACTCTGGGTTTCCAGACAGAACTGGCCTATAGTATTAGTTAGTACACCAAACTTGTTTCCTCATCACTGTGTTCCTCTGTCCATTTGTAACTTAGGCCCTGAAGGAGGATGCTGGCCCACCTATGACCCTTGTTCCAACAACACCCATCCTCCTGTTTCTCACTGAGACCATCTTCCCCAGTGCTGGGGACCTGACCCTCATGCACATATTGGTCACAGGGTATTCTCATTGTCAGCGTTGTCACCCCGACCTCTCAGATGCACAGGCTTAGGAAGCTCCACATCTCCTCCCCACTGTGCCCTGGGTCCAGCATGTGGCCCCTAGGCCCAGAAGGGCAGCTTCTAGGTCAGGTGTTTATGATCTTGAAGGCATTTTAGCTGTAGCTTTTGAGGCCACAAATCCCCCCTGGAATTAGAAGGATGAAGGTCAAGACCTTTTAGGCATGCACACAAACCTTTGTGACACCTGCCTTTCATCAAAGCCTAAAGCACTCCCTTTTTCTGGCACACTGGCAAGTTATTTTGTTAGATGCAGATAGGGGTGGCTTCTACCGCTGGGAGGGATCCAGTCACTCTAAGGGGTTAAAGTTTTTCCAGGCCTGGGATTGGTGGCTGTGACTTGACGGAAGTTTCTGACATGACATGACCGTGCTGGTCAGAAAGGGAGACGGATAGCAAGACTCCAAAGCACACAGAAAGGGCTGTCCCAGGAGCAAACCCTGGATGTGCCCATGTAGATTGCATTCACTGGTGAGAAAGAAGCATAGGGGCATCCAGCTTGCCTGAAAGGCACGCCCCCTACAAGGGCTCTCAAACCAGATGCCAGGCAACACGCCATCCGCACAACCACTGCCTCTGCTCTGAGTCATTCTGCTGATCCAGCGTGGAGTGCACTCAATGGGAAAGTATGCCGTCCTGCCCAGCACCAATACGTGGACCGTTTGACAGCTTTGTTTTCCATTACAAATTAACAAGATGATGATCACTTCCAGCACATGTCAGTGTCTCAGAAAACAATCACCTTCAGGGCTGTCACAAGGAGGTTTCTGGACTAATAAGTCTGAAGGGCATGTTACTTCCCCTGCAAGCAGGGTTAACACCTCTGAGAGACTCCATGCAGCTTCCTAGGAGATTCTAGTGAACAGTGGAATTTGAGAACCACTGGGTTAGTGTATCTCTTTCTAACATGCAAACAGAGCCTTCAGATTCTGGGGCCAATCTGAACAGTCTTCTGTAGTGTACGAAGCACTTGTAATATTATTAGTTACCACACACTTGGAGGCCTAATATGTGCTCAGTACTGTTATGTACATCCACATGACCGGAAAACCTAAAAACAACCCTATGAGGTTGCCACTGTTATCCCCATTTTTCTTAATGTTTTATTTTATATACTTTTTAGTAAGAAAGCAGACTCACAGACATTAAGTAACTTAAACAAAATTATTTGCTGGTTAAATAAAGAAGCCAGTATCTAAATCCAGTATCTAATTCCAAAAGTCCAAGCTTTTTCCATGATGCCACATTATCTCTTAGCCTTTCATGACTGTAGGATCTGTGATTCAAGTACTGGGATTAGTAACACATTTTCCTAAGAAATCTGGTGGAATCAGTCAATCCTCCAGAGCCCACGGATGCCAGTGTATCTGCCTCATCCAAGAGGTCCATTCATTTATTATTGTAATCTCATTTTATAGAACAGCAAACTAGAGGATAATTTTGAGTTAAATTGAATTTGTATTTTAATCAAGGGGCCAGTATTGTTGATTATGTAACAGTCCATTCTGCATCCTTAAGGAAATAACTTCCCCACCTTGCCACTGATTTTGGAGCCATTGTAGTGTCTGAATCCATCTGTAGTAATAGAGGAATTAGATGCATAAAACATCAAATTGGAGAGTCTCCTAACAGCAGAAACAAGTTCAGAGGTATGAAGAGCCCATGTCATCACCCTTGGGGTGTGGGCTTCTCACCCCACTTCTCACACCCACACCCCACTTCTCACACCCCAAGGCTGAGTCATCTGAGGAATGGCCGAGAGCTCCTGACTCCACAGTGACTGCTGGAGACCAAAGATGCTGGCTGAGTTATTCAAACACCCAGGAACCCCAATAAAGTCCCACATTGTTTATAAAGTTAATATCCTATTATAAACAGAAGAATCAGCAGTCAATGTCAATAATGAACAGTGTTGGGGGATGGTGTCGGTCCATACTGTAATTGCAGTATGAGTCCTCATAAAAACGCAGATGGGCATTGACTCAGCTTCACAAGTTTGTGAAGATTTCTCCATTTTGGTGCTCTTGGGTGCTCCCAGCCTAGATCCAGAAATGCCAAATTCCATAGAAACTAATAAACACAATATTTAGCACTGTGCCTCAAGCTTCATCAGAAAATATATAAATATTTGTTGAGTAAATGAGGGAGATGAGGGAAGAAGGTAGTATTAGCCCCAGCATTTTAGTCGTGACTTTTTGTACATTTATTGCATTCATCTTACACTATGTATAAATCTCACAATTCCCAAATGAGGAAACTGAGCTCCTGAGCACCTACAGCTGGTGATAGGGCCAGTTTTCACATCAGTTCTTTCTAACTTGAAGCTTCATACGTTCTCATGTACCACTTAAGAGCATCTCAAGAGAGGATCTCTGTGCAGGATGGTGGGTTCCCACCTTTGCTCAACTCTTCTAACGTCTTGATTTGGCCCCTCTGAATTAATTCAACACATTCAGTAAATATTTGTTCCGTCTGCAGAGCACTGTGCTACGTGTTTACAGAGCTATGACCCAGCGGTGGCCCCCACCCCCATGAAGGTTGAGCCAGGCCAGCATCCAGGTGAGGATCCAGGAAGGGCTTAGTGACATGCTGGCATATCAGAGAGGTTTGCAGGATGCATGGAACATTAATAAATGGAAATGAGGTTGGGGAAATGGCCAGCTCTAGGCCCGGCAAGCAGAAAAGCTTAGGTGTCTGCTATACAGACTCTGCACTCCAATCCTGGGTTCTCGTGGGTCCGAGTCCTGAGTGTACCACTTGGTCAAGCACATGACTTTGCCAGCAGATACGGTAACCCCTCCACATCTCCATGTCCTCTCCCATAAAGTGAGAACCAATTCTGCCTAACTACAAAGTACCTGCCCTTTCCTGTACACCACTTAGGAACAAACTGGAGTTAGAGCATGCCCCCAAGAAGAAGCCATCCAGTGGTGCTCAGGATGAGATGAGTTCATGTTCAGTGCCAAACATGACTCTTGGCACCTAGAAAGTGCTCCATGAATACTAGCTATTACTTTTACTTTTGGGATCCATTGAGCAGTCCAATTCAACAGGAGGATAGGAAACGGGTAGAAATAACTTCTTGTCCCTAGCAATTGGCACATCTTTTGGTACGTGTTAGATACTCATTATAACCCAGTCTCTTAACCTCTGTGATCCTCTCCAGGAAACAGATCATAACCCCTACTCCAAAAGGGTTGAAGTGAAGATTAAATGTGATGATGCATCTGAAAGCACATGGCACAATGCCAGCCAGCATGTGTTGAGCACTCAGGAAATGCTATGGACATCTGACTTCCTCTCTGGTTAATCCAAGCCTACCTTTCAAAGCAATATGATTAGCATTCCCCAAACTGGAATCTAAAAAGCATGCATGTTCCACAGGATGCTAATAGTCCTAAGGGAAAAAAAAAAAAAATCAATGTCTCTATGTACTCCCTTCTGAAATGTAACACAACAGTCACACAAGAAAACACGAAGCACTCCAACATAGTTGTCATTATTTTTAGTAAGATGCAGTTAGGCCATGGAGGACCACAGTGATTAAAACAGTATGGTCTGAAGAACAGGGTTAGATCAATAAAACTGAAGAGAGAGCTCCATAGTGACAAGTGACACCAAAAGGTGAGAGATAACTACTTTCAAACCACACTCTTTCTTGCCTCTCTGATGCACCCCTAACTTGTGGCCCCACATCTAGGAGTTCATGGTGGACAAAGGTACCTTTTCGGGAGTTCTATCTAAAAGGCCACAAGCTGTGTGCACTGCTGTGTGCAGGGTCACACGCCCTCTCCCTGCTTCTACTTTCTGTGTCCATAGTAGCACTACTGCCAGACTTATCCACAGAATAAAGACCTGTGACCATGAACTTCCTTACACACCTAAGCCTGCTCCCAACACCTATGGTGGCAACTCCAGGGCCTAGAACCTCTTCCTTGTCTTTCTTCCCTCTGTGCCACCCATCCTGGCCCTGAACTTTCTTATGTGGGGCATGACCAAAAAGCTTTTACTAAATAAATATCCTCATATTTCGTCTAGATGACGTTTCCTCTACCAGATCAAGAAGATAAGAAATGTGATACTGATTATGGCCAATTATTTTCCAAAGATGGTCCTCACAGCCCTTCCACTACGTGATGAGATATAGGTCCACTCCCCTTGAGTTAGAGCAGACTTTTGTGGCTGCCTTGACTGACTGCTACCGCAGACATGATATTATGACTTCAGAGGGGCAATCATAAAACTGCCCTGGGCTTCCGTCTTTTCTCTTGGGATGATTCCTCTTGGGCCCCAGCTGGTGAGGAAGCTGGTAAGGAAGCTCAAGTCAGCCCACATGGAGACTACGTGGGGAGGTCTGTGAGGCCACAGTGGAGCTGTTCTAGCTGACAGCCCAGCTGACAGCTCACATCAACCTCCTGATGACCTGGATGCCAGCTGACAGGCTCTCCCAGCCTTCCATTCTTCTTACTTGGGGCTCCCTATTTTGGGGAACAGAGACAAGCATTTCTTCTGTGTCCTCACCTAGAACATTTAGGTGCAGAATAAAATGGTTATCATAGAATGTCAAATTTTAGCTAGGCAGCAATATTGTATGGAATACTAAATTAAGTTCATAATCATAAGTCCTAATTTCAAGATTGGGTCTAGATGTCCTATGAAACACAGTACTTAGAGTCTGAAACATTTAGAACAACCAAGCCACTATAGAAAACATCCCGGGTATGTTAAAGTACGTGTATGTGTCCTGTACGAATACTAATAATGTGAGATGTTGATGTATTTATTTAACACATTTCCTTGGGCAAGCTGCCACTGTGTCACCGTGGGGAAAGGACTTGTGCAGGCAGAAAGGCTTGTGAGAAGGCCCAGTGGACAGCAGCTTCACCAGGACAACGGACTGAAGAAATCAGAAGCAGGCAGGTCCAGGAGGCCTTGACAGGACTTGGGACATCTGAACATAGGTGCAGGTGGTGTCAAGCAGGCCAGGGACATTGTAGGGAAGTCAATCACTCAAGGCAGGGGGGCATGCAAGGTGAGAGTGGGGTGTCTCTAAATCTAGGGTAAAGCTGTCCAGGAGGCACACAGGGCCTGAAGCCAGAGACCTAGGTAGAGATAAAGGCTGGGTGGGCACTGTCATCAGATGGCAAATGAAGCAAGGGGAACCAGTAAGGTTACCCCAAGAAGCATGAGACCAAATGGCCAGAACAGAACCCTGAACACCACCAACATGTGAGGGAAGAGCAGAATCCCTCTGGGGCACGCCCTCCTGAACACCACCACCATGCGAGGGAGGAGCAGAGTCCGTCTGGGGCACGCCCTCCTGCTTCTGACTCAGGGTTTTGTGTCCCAGCCCACATCCCAAAGCCTGGTGCAGGCTCTAGTCCCTTCTCAGTGGCCTCAGTCTTCTAGTTTGGCTCTTGTCACTTTTTTGCCTTCTATGCTGCTGATAGGATGATCTTCCTCAAAAGTCATTCTGAGAAATCATTTAAAATGCTTCAAAACTTTACTCTTAGGAAAATCCAAACACCTTGGCTCAGCGGTTCTCAACCTGTGAGTCGCGACCCCTTTTTAACAATGAAAATACATCCTGCATAGCAGATACTTATGATTCATATCAGTAGCAAAATTACAGTTATGAAGTAGCAACAACAATAATTTTATGGTTGGGGGTCACCACACATGAGGAACTGTATTAAAGGGGAGGACACTGAAGCACAGGCGACACCTGAGTGGGGCTGGGTGTGATGGTGTTCTGCGTCGAGAGCCTGAGCTCTCAACCACAATAGGCTTCCTCTAATAACTCCTTTCTCCAAACCTAAAGAACATTTTACATATATTTTGTTTTATAAAAAAAAAAAACTTTCTAATCCTTGCAAACAAGTGGCATGATATTCTTCATGTGATTCACATTCAATAACTAGTTGAGAAATTACAGTTGGGTTTTAGCCCATGTTTCTAGACAAGACTATTTGAGAACTGTTGTCATAAACTGTGTAAGATATATCTTACATGTGCCCCAGTTAAGTTTCACAACATTCTTACAAGATGGTATTACTTTTGCCATTTTATTATAGAGGAATGCATGCTTGTTCAAGATCTTAAGGCTGGGGAGGGGAGCATGATGGTGGACAGGATGGACATGTAGCCCACCTCTCCCAAGCCATCAGGTGAGAGGAAAAGGGGTCTGGACTTTCCCCGTGTGTGGATTATTGGTGTGGACGGACAGCTTGAGACGCTCAGCGAACTGGCGGATTGCTATATATGAGGGGTAATTTAAAACCACAGACTCTATTGTAGAGATTCTTCCCTGCCTGGCCGTGCTGGCCAGCAGGCCCCTCCCTTACAGAGGACAGCAGCTTGCAAATGCTGACAAAACCCAATTGACGAATATTTATTCCTGAACTGAGGGAGGTATCTAAAAGGAGAGCCACTCAAAACCACGGGGAGCTGGGCAACCTGTTGGACAATTGAAGGCAAGGGATCCCGCCCGGGAAACAAACATTTTGAACTACCCAAAAGGGCGGCACCTTCCTCCAGACCAGGAGGTGGAGCATTCCTGGGGGAGAAGGTTGGAGGGGGTTGGTGGTTCAGGCTGCAAGGCCCCGATCCAAAAGGGAAACTCTGAACCATAAAAGTCAGAATAAGGTCCCCAAGCGCTCCAGCTGTGGGAACTGACTGCAGCCACTTCAGCGGCGGACCCTCCAGCAACCGTGAGAACTCAGCAGCACCCTCCCCCACAGCCGATTGCAGTCGCCAGTTTGCAGGAGAACCTGGGAGCAGAGTGGAAAGACTTAAGAAGCATGGACTCCTGCACTGAGTGGGAAGGTCAGTCGTGAGTGCTGTGACAAACTTTTACAGAAATTCCAAAATGGCAATAGGCCATGTAAGGTGGTTACCATAGTAACAGTATAAACTGTGAATCAGGTATGAGCCTGGGAACCACTCACAGCGCCACCTGGTGTTCAGAAAGTATATTGCAGTATGAATACATTCCTACGAATACACGATGCATATAGATGTATATATGTATATTTCTACATACGAGAATATTTTTGTACTTGGTGCCTTTTGTTGTTGTTGTTCTGTTTTTTCCTCACCATTTTCTTAGAAAAGCTTTTGTTAATTTTTTATTATTACTTTTTATACAGATATATTTTTATTTCTATTTTTTCTAATTTTAATTTCTCCTTTCTTCTCTTTTAAATTTTCTATGAACACCACGTTTTTTTTTTTTTTTTTTGTCTTTTTCTTTTTTCAATTATTTTATGATTATCACTATTTTTATTGCACTTGTTTTTATGTTGCTGTTGTAGGTGTCTGTATGTCTATGTCTCTCCGTCTGTTTCTGTATCTATGGGCTTGTGTGTCTGGTAACCTTTGCAATAACAAGGCCCACACCCAGATATCCCATAGCCACTCCTCTTCCCTTCCTGGGCAACCAGAAGAGGCCGGGCATCTTCTCAGATGGCAACCACCACGGAACAGACCTGGGACTGAAACACAGGCCCCGTGAGTAAAGGGTTTGCCTGAAGCGGTACTGGCCTGGGTGGAATGTGGGGATTAGAAAACACACCCACAGAGTCGGGAAACTCCCATGGTTGGCCTGATCCAGAGGACCACTTTACTGAGCCTAAGATGCACCCAGCCCTCAGGGGATCATCAGCCTATAGACAAAGGAGGCCAAGAGGCTACAGCTGACAACTAATTGTGCTGCGAATACAAATCTGCAGGAGTAAAGACAGGGCCTGAGGCACAGGTTCTGGGAACTCAAATCAGCCTCTCCTCTGCAGAGAAATTTAACAGGGTCAGAAACAAACTGCCACAGGGTTGTTCCGTTCAGCCAGTAACATAAACTAAGGGTGGGGCTGGAACTGAGTGAACACCCCCAGCCTCCATCAAGTGCCTGAGGTCGACAGGCCTCACCAGCCCCTGCTGGATAGAGGCAGAGAGCAGCAGCCTGGCTGAGCAGATACAGACTTCCCTGTGATTTAGGCAGGTGCAAACCTCTGGAGTATCTGCTCACTACAGACAACTGACTGGGTAACAACCCTGCGGGGCTAGCAGCAACTGGGTGTGACAGAACTGCAAGGTAGGGAAAGAGGCATCAACCTTCTCAGACTGATCTATTTGCTGGATGGCTCCTCCTGACTCCACACAGCACTGGAGCAAGCCATATTAGAGTAGTCACTAGACCCCTGTGATCCAATTCACAGAGACCTCTTAAACTCTCCTACCCAAGACATGCTGACTGAGACAATTGATTTACACCTTTTGAACTGAGCCAACTGCCTGAGGACTATGCAGGTGGTGCCCTGGGTGTGTGGTTGTAGGAAGGTTTGATTTTCCTTTTCCCATTGTTGCCTGGTGGGAGGGGTGACTTAATTGCTGGTATTTCTCCATAGCTGAGACTTCAACCCAGAGTAACTGTTTTACTAGGGTTGAACAGAAACCAGCTGAAAACAAGACAGAACCACTTAGCCCCACCACACCAAACAGGGCCCCAGTTTCTCAGGCCACAGCACTGTACGGGTCCTTGACAAAGCTCTAGGGGAAAAACCGATGGAAGTAAAACAATCATGAGGTGGAATCACTGGAAAAACTCTGGTAACATGAATAACCAGAATAGATCAACCACCCAAGGAAAGATATAGCAGATGTAATTGAAGATCCCATTCACTAACAGCTGGCTGAGATGTCAGAAATCGAATTCAGAATTTGGATGGCAAAGAAGATTAAAAATTGAAATTAAGAATTCAAGGAGAAATTCAAAAGTTGTCTCAAGAATTTAATGAATTTAAAGACAAAACCACCAAGGACTTAGACACACTGAGGCAAGAATTTACAGCCCTCAAAGATCTGAAAAATACAGTAGAATCACTCAGTAACAGAGTGGAGCAAGCAGAAGAAAGGATCTCTGACATTGAAGACAAAGCCTTTGAACGCTCCCAAACTCTCAAAGAGGAAGAGAAATGGAGACCAAAAACGGATCATTCTCTCAGAGAGCTCTGGAATAATTTCAAGAAGGCCAATATCCAAATAATTGGAATTCCTGAAAATGATGAGGTCGCCTCACTGGGTACAGAGGCCCTTCTGCATGAAATTATGAAAGAGAAATTTCCAGACATGCCTGGAGATTCTGAAATTCAGATAGCAGACAGCTTCAGAACTGCAGCACGACTCAACCCTAATAAGACATCCCCCAGGCATATGTCATAATTAACTTCACTAAAGTTAATATGAAGGAGAAAATTCTCAAAGCAGCCAGACTTAAGAAAGCCATTACCTACAAAGGGAAGAATATTAGAATGACTGCAGATCTCTCTGCTGAAACTTTTCAAGCCAGAAGAGGGTGGTCATCGACTTTTAATCTCCTAAAACACAATAACGTTCAACCCCAGATCCTGTATCCAGCTAAACTGAGTTTCATTTATGATGGAGAAATTAAATACTTTAATGACATTCATATGTTGAAGAAATTTGCCATAACAAAACCAGCTTTTCAGGATATTCTTAGACCTATCCTCCATAATGACCAAACCAATCCTGTACCACAAAAGTAAACTCACTCAGAAACTTTGGATCAAACTCCTACTTCCACACTGGCGAAAGGATTAAAAATGTCCACTGAACTTTTGAAAAACTCGATACCCAAAATTTTACCAGACTTGTCAATATTCTCCATTAATGTGAATGGCTTAAACTGTCCTCTAAAGAGGCATAGGTTAGCTGACTGGATACAAAAACTCAGGCCAGATATTTGTTGCATACAAGAGTCACATCTTACCATAAAAGACAAATATAGACTCAAGGTGAAAGGATAGTCATCCATATTTCAGGCAAATGGTAATCAGAAAAAAGCAGGTGTTGCAATTTTATTTGCATATACAATAGGCTTTAAACCAACAAAAGTAAGGAAGGATAAGAATGGTCACTTCATATTTGTGAAGGGTAATACACAATATGATGAGATTTCAATTATTAATATCTATGCACCCAAGCAGAATGAACCTCAATTTATAAGAGAAACTCTGACATGAGCAACTTGATTTCCTCCAGCTCCATAATAGTCGGAGATTTTAACAGTCCTTTGGCAGTGTTGGATCGATCCTCCAATAAGAAGCTGAGCAAAGAAATTTTACATTTAAACCTAACCATCCAACAGTTGGATTTAGCAGACATCTACAGAACATTTCATCCCAACAAAACTGAATACACATACTTCTCATCAGCCCACGGAACTTACTCCAAAATCAATCACATCTTAGGTCACAAGTCTAACCTCAGTAAATTTCAAGGAATAGAAATTATTCCTTGCATCTTCTCAGACCACCATGGAATAAAAGCTGAACTCAGTAACAACAGGATTCTGCATATTCATACAAAAACATGGAAGTTAAATAACCTTATGCTGAATGATATCTGGGTCAGAGATCAGATTAAGAAGGAAATTGCCAAATTTTTGGAACAAAATGACAATGAAGACACGAATTATCAGAACCTCTGGGATACTGCAAAGGCAGTCCTAAGAGCTAAATTTATAGC
>CAUYPK010066433.1:0-22775 GCA_963574355.1 Loris lydekkerianus | reverse complement strand
GATCTCAGATCTGTTGGCATAAAAGTAGCACTTCTCCTGTAAAAATAAACAGATGCCTCCCTTTTTGGCAGTTAATAGGACTAATCCCCTTCTTGTTGAGGCAAGTATTTAAAGTCTCTTGCCGAAACCCAAAATTTTTTTTTTTTTTTTAACTTTTTTTGCATTATTCCACATAGGTACAATGTGCTGATTTTTTTTTTTTTATACAATCTGACGTGGTTAGATCAAACCAATCAACGTAGCTTTCACCTCATTTACTTGATTATTCTTTAATTATGAGGGCTTTTTTGAGAAGATTCCAAGGCAGAATATAGACATGTAAGGATGATGATAGCTCACATTTTTGGTATGTGTTATAGTTCAGGTATCTGTTCATTTAGATACATTGGTTTTTGAAATCACACAGTAACATTTAGTTGTGATTCAGACATATGATACCATGGCAAGGCATGGTTCTAAAACACGTGTTGCTATTGTTGAGAGAATGAAAAGTATAACATTAAACAAAGTGGTCCTGGAGGGTTTTAAAGGTGAGGGTGTATAAGATTATCGCTGATAGCTAGGTAGGAATAACTTGAGGAAGATATAAAAATAAGAAGCCAGATGCAGATCCATTTTGAAAAAGAAGATTACATAGGACATAACCTGTTTCAAACAGGTTTAGGACATATTTAGGACATAACCTGTTTCAAAAAGCAGCAGTTAATAAAGATAGAAGAAAATTGTCTAGTGGAAGAGGTCAAAAAGAAACTCAAATGCCAATTTGGATAAGAGAGTTATCAATCACTAAGAGCCAGTGCTAACTGTCATTTGAGAGGAAAAGTGTTATTTTGATTTAGTCAAGTCCGTGGTTGGAGAGGGGGTATTAGGTAATCCTCTCAATACCCCGTATTGAGGTAAGTTAATATTAAAGTGGACAAAATGGATGATAGACTTGCAACCATAATGGGAATTTCTGTTAATAAAAAAGAGGAAAGAAATAAAAGGGCAATCAGAAAGGTCAATATAATCAACAAATAATGGTTATTGCCCAGCCATTGAGCATGTGGCCTGCTTTTACATTAGCAGTTCTCAACACAGCGTCCTGCAACATGAAAATGCTCCAAGTTCACACCAACCAGTACGGCAGCCACCAGTTGTATGTGCTTACTGAGCACTTAAATACGGCTAGTGCAATGAAGGAACTAGATGTTAAATCTTACGTACTTTGAACTTACATAGCCGCGTGTGGCTCAGAGTCAACATATCTAGATACTGTCGATAGAAATAGGAGCTAAATAGAATACTCTTCTTTTGTGATTGGAGTATGAACAGTGTACAGTGATACATATAGTATTTCTCTTTCTTGCCTTCTTTCTTTTAGCAAAAATTTTGACCTCAATATATGTCTACCATATACATATGTGTATCAGTAGCTCATTTTGTTTTATTACTAAGTACTATTCCACTATATGGATAGACAACAATGTATTGGTCATCATTGTTACATTATGAAGATTGATGGGGTAATGTGTGCCAATTTTTTTTTTAATCAACCTGCATAGTCCTCAGCGCTTCACAAAAACAACCTCATGTCCACCTTATGAGAGAGGTACTGTAAGATACCCCCGTTTTACAACAAGGAAACTGAGTTGTGAAAGAGCTTAGCAACTCACCCAGGGCACAGAGTTAGTAAGTGGTAGCCAGATTTCAAATCCAGCTAAGTCCATCGCCAGGCTCCCTTGCCCACCACTTAGATTGCCACTGGGATTCCTTGGGTTTACTTAGTAAAGGAGCCAGGGGCTCAGGGCCACATCTGGTTTTTTAGTTTTGCTTTCCTATTGATAAACACAGGTCGTTTCTAGTTTGGGGCATCTAAGGTACATTTCTTGTTTATAACCTAGAGGAGAAATGTATCAACCATAACCATTTCTATTCTGTTGTAGACCACTCCGAATTATCCAGGTCATGTTATGGGATAGGGCAAGATTTGGCCTCAGAAGAAGCTTGATGCAGGTACTGAAACAATAGCACTAAAATCTAATTTTTCATTGTCTATTTTAGCTTTGCTTTCTCTCTCGCTTCAGGTCTTTCTGTATGGTAGAAAATTACTGCAGCCACTTCAGCCTCACATCCTTATAAACATAATTCTATCAAATAATACATAAATAATGTATATAAAGTAAATAACATCTCTAAATAATGTAAATATAATTCCATCAGCCATGATTGCTTAATAGCTTTTATGAAAACCAAATCTATTTTCAAGATACAGTTAAGACAGCAAAAATTGCCTGGACGTAATGTGGTGAAGAATTTGACAAAAAGCTTTTGCTTTTTGAAGGGGAATTTTGAGGAGGAAACTTAGTAAAAGAAGCCTAATGGTTGAGATTCTGGAATTTGGACAATGACAAACTTTAAATATTACATATAACAGATGATACGGGCCAAGTTATTTAGCTCCTCTGTGTCTATTTCTTTATATAGACAATAGAAATAATTTATAGTACTCATAACACTGTTAGATGATGAAGATTAGATGAAATAGTATATGCAAAAGTTTTAGCACAGTGCCTAGCACAAAATACGATAAATTGTTGTACTGAGAATGTTATCATTAAACATGCTCAGTAAGGTTTTTTCATAAATGTAGAGTTGGAATTTGAAATGCTAGAGAAATTTTATTTTGTATGTTTCTGAGGAGCTAAATGACTGACTCTTCTAAGTTCAGATACTAGTCACTTGTTAAACCAGAGCTAGGAACATTCTTTATGCATTTATTTTTTTTTGCTAGGACAGTCCATAAACATTATTTGGAGTCCTGACCTATTGGTATCTTTATCTGTTTACTGCAAGCTCACTGTTTAAGACTCACTGCTCAGAAAAAAATAATCTTTATGTATCCTTTTCTCTGCAAGACATGAAAAAGATCTTATCTACAAATAGGCAAGCAGAACGTCAGGTATACCTCATTGGATGGAGCTTTGCTTAATTACAATCTGCAAATATTGCATGTTTTACCCATTGGGGCTTTGTGGTAACCTGGCACTGAGTCAATTTGTTGGCCCCATTTTTCCAATAGCAGGTGCTCACTTAAGTCTTTGTGTCACGTTTTAGTAATTCTTATAATATTTCAAATACTGTATCTATTATGATGATCTGTACCAATGATCTTTGATGCTTTGATTATAATTGCTTTAAGGGACCATAAACAACACCCATAAAAGAGCAAACGTAGTGGCTAAGTGTGTGTTCTGACTGTGTCAACTCCCTGCTCCTTGTCTCTTTCCATTTTCTCTGGATTTCTATTGCCTGGGCCACCACCATGTTGACATTGGGATATTTAAAAGTCCTTCAATGGACTCTAAGTGTTCGAGTAAAAGGAAGAGGAACACACCCTTCACTCTAAATCAAACCCACGAGGAAGGCATGTTGAGTCAGAGATGAAGCTTGCAAATACGTAGCCAAGTGATGAATGCAAGGGAAAAGTTCTTGATGCAAATTGAAAGTGCTACTCCAACGAACTTGTGAATGGTTAGAAAACAAAATATGTTTCTTTTTGACATTGGAAAAGTTTGAATAGTCTAGATAGAAGATCAAAACAGCCACATCATCCCTTTAAACCAAAGCTTAATCCAGAGCAAGGCTCTAACTCTCTTACATTTGATGAAGGCTGACAGAGGCGTGGAAGATGTAGAAGAAAAAGTTTGAAATTCGTTTATTGAAATAAACTATCTCCATAACATAAAAGTGCAAGGTGGGGCATCTACTAGGATGTAGAAGCCATAGTACATCCCCCAAAAGATCTAGCTAAAGTCTTTGAAAGCCTTTGATGAAAATGGCTACACAACAGACTTTCAAGGTAGACAAAATAGCCACCAAGGACTTTTACAGCTCGAGGAGAGAAATCAATGCCTGATTTCAAAGCTTTAAAAGATGGGCTGAACCTTTTGTTGGGGGCTAATGTAGCTGGTAGCTTTAACTTGATGCTACAACTTGTTAAATATTCAGAATATTCTAATGTTAGCTCTGGCAGAGGGTAAACAGGTGGCAAGGAGGTGACGAAGAGTGGAGAGGAGGAACCAAATTGTAGCTAGGGACCAAATTGTGGGAACATACATGGGAAGGAGCTTCTAGTGACTTGGGGCTCATTATCATAGAATTAGCATATTGTGGGTGGATTTTTTATGCAAATTCTTGGATGACCCCTGTGTAATAAAAAAACTATTATCTAACCTAATCTATCATGTAATTTGTTATATAACCTCTGACCTGTCAATCACTCCAAAGGTGGCAATGGCAACCAATCCTACCAGGGGAGAGGCGGGACAAACTAGTGAACATATAAAAGACAGTGAGAGCTCAGATTTGGGGCTTTCTCTGCTTGTGGACAACAACCCCTCTCTGCCCCTGGGACATATTTTCACTGTGTCTATGATTGCTTGGTATCTGTGGTCACTCTCACATTGCCTCAACTTGGAGCGGGTCCTCTTTCTTGACACTGGGAACCATAGGACCAGGGGACACCCAGACTGACCTAACACTGAGACCCTTAATACAATGTTAAATCTCCTCTATAAATGGAACAACAAAGCCTGGGTGCCAGCACATCTGGTAACAACATGATTTACTGAGGATTTTAAGCTCACTGTTCAAGACCCAGTTATTAGGAAAAAAAAAAAAAAGAGAGAAAGAAAGAAAGAAAGAAAGAAAGAAAGAAAGAAAGAAAGAAAGAAAGAGTGCCTTTCAAAACGTTAATGCTCGCTGACAAGGCACCTGGTCACCAGGAACTCTAACAGATAACAACAAGATTAAATTTTTTTATGCCTTCTAACACAACATCCATTCTATAGCACATAGGTCAAGGATTAATTTGAGCTTTAAAAGTCTTATTTTTTAAGAAGTATGTTTTGTAAAGTTATAGCTGCCATGATTCTTCTGATTCTTCTGATTGAAAACCTTTTAGAAAGGATTTACTGTTCTAGATGCCATCGTGAAAGAACATTTCACGATTCATGGGAAGAAGTCAAAATATCAACTTTATTGGGAGTTTGGAGGAAGTAGATTCCAACCCTCATGGATGACTGGAATGGGTTCAAGACTTCAGCAAGGAAGTATTTGCAGATATAGTGGCCATAGAAAGAGAATGGTGATAGCTCACACCTGTAATCCCCTCCTGAGCTCAGGTGGATCGCTTGAGCACAGGAGTTCAAGACCAGCCTGAGCAAAAGCCAGACCCCTCATCTCTACTAAAAATAAAATAGCTGGGAGTCGTGGTGGGTGGCTCTAGTCTCAACTACTCAGGAAGGCTGAGGCAAGAGGATCTCTTGAGCTCAAGAATTTGAGATTGCTATGAGGTAGGATACTATGGACTCTATTCAGGGCAACAGAGTGAGACTCTGCTCAAAACAAACAAACAAACAGACAGACACCCAGAAAGAGAATAGAATTGGAAGTGGGGCCTGAAGATGTGACTGAATTGTCACCATCTCACTATGGAAGTTAAACAGGAGAAGTGTTGCTTTCTACAGATGATCAAGGAAAGTAGTTTTCTGAGATGGAATTTAGTCCTGGTGAAGATGCAATGAACACTGTTGAAGTGACGATGAAGACTACTGAATATTATGTAAACTTAGTTGATAAAGCAGCAGATCAATTGGGAGAGGATTGACTTCAATGTTGAAAGACGGTCTCCTGACAGTAGAATGCTAGCAAATAGCATCAAATGCTACTGAGAAAACTTTCCTGAAGAGAAAAGTCAACCAATATGACAATCTTCACTGTTGTCATATATTAAAAAATTTTCCACAGTCACCCCAACCCCCAGAAACACACCTTGATTAATCATTAGTCACCAAACTGGAACAAAGTCCTCCACAAGCCAAAAAATTATTACTTACTGAAGGCTGAGATGATCGTCCATGAATTTTTTTTTTTTTTTTAGCAATAAAGTATTTTAAAATTGAGGCATATACTTTGTTTTTTATAGACATAATGCTATTGCACACTTAATAGACTGCAGAATACTGTAAACATAACTTTTATATGCCCTGGGAAACCAAACACTTTGTGTGACTCACTTTATTGCAGCGTTGGTTATGTGGCAGTGTCTGTCACTGAGCCTGCGGTGTATCTGACTCAGCCTACTTCTCTTTTTGAGTAGTCCCATTGCCAATGTTAAATTAACTTACAGAAAGTACATAGTGGTCATGAAACAGCCCAGTCTTAGGAAAAGAACGCAAACATTCGGCATTTTAGTTTCATCTCTTCCCAAGTTTCATCTGATTGCTCTTTCTCTTCCTTGCCCTCCAACCTCTGTTGATGACCCTCTTCATGTCTGGCTTCCTATAAGAAATCTTTGCAAGGAAGATGAATATTCTAACCTGAGCTCCCTCTTCAGTTTCTCCGGGAGTGCATTATGCAGATTTCAGAGGGGTTTGCCAACCTGATCTGGAGGCTTCATGTACAGGCTTGTTATTGCTTTTTAAAGGCAAGAATGAAACAAAGTGTATTGAAAAAGAGAACGGTAGTTTACAGAGGAAGAGCAAGACGTAGGCTGAGAGAGCAAGACATCCTCGTCATAGACAACAAATGGGTCTCCACTGCCTGGGCAAGTAGGCAAGGAGGCAAAAATGCCTGGCCTTTCTTATCAACATCATCTTCTTCCCCACCTCTTCCTCCAGATAAAATAGGGAGCATGCTTCTGTGTTAAGGCATTCTTAAAGCTTGTCATCACAAGGAATGTCAAGGAGAATTCAGGTTGGAAATAGACTAAAGGGGAGAAATATAAAAGAATAATCGCCATGTTTCAAATAACACTGAGTTCCATTTCTGCTGCTCCTTGGGGCTGCCACGTTTGATATTCAGGTTTTATTCTACTAGAACTTGCTTTAAACTGAAGAAACAGGAACCCATATAGAAGATTTGTTTTGATTCTTAGCAAGAATTGCCCTCCTGGTGGCAATGGCTAGTCTCTTTTTCTTCTCAAAGTTCTGTGATAGAGGTTTCCTAAAGGGGAGATAAATAGTCCTTTCCACCAAGCTGAGAGGAAACGCAGCGTCTTACATCAACTGAGCAGGCCATGCAGAGTTCCTGAAACTTAAAAGGGGAAGGGGGAGGCAAACGTGGGCAGGAGGGACGTAGCGTAGGAGAGAGAGGACAGGAGATCAAGTGCTGGCAGATGAGCTTCAAGGAAAACAACTCAGAGGAAATGTCAGGGCAGAGGAGACAGAAAACAAAGAAAAGAAAAGAAAGAAAGGAAAGAAAAAAATAACCAGCCCAAAGCAAGGAAAACCAGAGTCATTGGATCCAGAAAAGCAAGATCTATTTCTGGTAGTAAGGAGGGGAAAGGGTGACACCTGCAGTGGGAGCCTGTTCCATCAGGCCAAGCGTCCTATAACACTAACAAAAAGAAAAGTCAACCAAGATTGAAGCTGCAAAATAAACGGATTTAAGTTTAAAACTAGCATCCCAGACTAGCAAGCTATTGGAATTTGCTCATTGGCAGCCGATGGAAATTTGGTTTATATTTTTGGTTATTTTTAAATATCCTTTGAGTTTTGTGGTATGAATTTGAGAATTCCGATGAGGATTGTTTGAAATTAAAACAATTGCACCTGTTCACACTGACTTGACCCTATGCTTATTATAGATTTGTGGATTATTGATCAGAGGGCAAATCATCATCTTAATTTCTACCCAGCCTATTATTGTTACATGATGGAAGATAACTAGATTATGTTCTGTAAAGAAAAGTCACCTATTTTTACATTAACAGAAGTGTGTAACTATGGGGGACAGCATCTCTAGGAATTATTATTTCCAGCTTTCCCTTATGTAAAAAGAAAGAAAGAAAGAAAGAAAGAAAGGAAGGAAGGAAGGAAGGAAGGAAGGAAGGAAGGAAGGAAGGAAGGAAGGAAGAAAGGAAGAAAGAAAAGCTTTTAAATATTTGATTTACATCTTAGTAAAGTTCATTGTATGTTTGGATAACAAAATAAAGTTATTGTTCAATATTATCATTTACCATATATGTATATACAGGTGCTCTTTAGATTACTTGGTGTTACTGGTAAAACGTGATCTCAATACTTTATTGTCTACTATTTTCTGCTCTGAAATTCTCTAGGATAAATTGCAACCTATTTCCCTCTGTCTGTCTCTTTAGTGGGTTTTTACTGATTTTTGAGTGATCCCTGTATGGCTCTTTTTTAAGTGTTGCTTGAATACTTATGTAGGTATTCATACATTTGCTTTTAATCAAGTTTAGTTTAAATTTTCATACAAACAATTGACATTAGGTTTTGTCAGAACCCTGTATGGAGGGTAGTGTTTTTTCTTGTCAAATGTTTAGTGTGATTCCCCCTTGCTATCTTCTAAGTTATTTGTAAGTCTGGTCAGCTGTTTTCTTGTTTTTATTATTGAAACAGTTCTTCCGAAATTTTTAGCTAGTCATGAAAATTTTCTAAGCCCAAATTGAAAACTTCAGTTAATCATGATGTATGGGTTATCTTGTTCAGGGGGCCTCGGGTGGACCTGTTGGAAACCTTTCTTTCAGAGTCAGCATAATGAAGGCCTGCTGTCCAGCCCACTTTAATGTAGGGTCCATGTTACAGGGAGAGAGACAGAGACAAGTGGTAGAACCACTGGAAGTCATTTTCAATGATTTATAAAATAGTTTTCTATGCATTTAAAAAATAGAGAAAATAGAGCAATGTGAATGAGCAAAAAATTCTTGTTTACAACCAGGAACTTAGTTATAATTTTTTTATTTTCCAAATGAGGATATTGTGGAGATAATGCCACAAGGAAAATGGAGTGTACAAATGGATTAAACATTTTTCTGATGGGAGAGAAACTGTCACTGATGAAGAGGGGTCAGAGCACCCAGCAAAGAGTAGAACTGACAAAAACATTGCAAAAATTTGTCAAGTTATGCATCAAAATTGTTGGCAGGGAAACATAGCAGACCAAATAAGGATGAACACACAGGAAAATCTTCACTGAAAATCTTGGCCAAGGACTCATGGCTCTGTGTCACGACAATGCACCAGCTCACACGGCACTGTCCATGAGGGAATTTTTAGCAAGTAAACAGTAACCGTATGGAAACACCCTCCTTAACTGACTTAATGTAGCCCCCAGTGACCTTTTTAATTAACCAAAGGAAATTTTGAAAGAAAGACTTTTTGATGATATTCAGGACATCAAGGGTAATATGAGGATGGCTCTGATGGCCATTTCAGAAAAAGAGTTTCACAATTGAAGGCTGGACCAGGTGTTGGTATTGGTACTTAGCTTCCCAAGAGGAGAACTTTGAAGGAGACCATCTAGCAATGAGCTATATAGCACTATTTCTAGGATGAATTTGCAAAATTAATTGTCAGACTTCATCTCATTAAATCAGTCTTTAAAAAACCATGTGAGCCAGATATTTATAGCATTGTAACAGTAAAGTAATTTAAAAATAGAGAAACTAAGAAGTTTGTCCAAGATCACAAATTGGTAAGTTATAGAATTAAAAAAAAATTAAACAAACAAACAAAAAACGGAATGCAGCTCTGCCTGTTAAGAAAACTCACACTGTTTTAATCCCTCACCAAGAGGGTAAATTGCTGTAGGCTAACATTTTAAGGAAAACTTGCCTGGAGTGGGCAAAAATGTGTGCTGAGCTTTTAAGCATTAATAAGATTCAGATACGTGAAGAAATTGAGGAGAGGTTATTAAGATCTGGAACAATAGGCAGCAACCAAAGGAATGAAAATCTTTGTATTTACCGTGAAGTGGGAATATCAACTTGGTTGAAATTATGAGGACACACTGCAAATAAAGGCAGGTACAGGGAGCAAAGCAAGCACATTATTTGGGGCTCATGAAATTTATATTACTAGATGAAAAAACAAGGAAAACCAAGCATAGAATTTAAAGAACTGATGCTTATACCGTACACCTGTGAATGTATCCTTTTGAAAGCAAGACAGAGGAACCAAAGCAGAAGATAAAAAACAAGTAAAGTAAAAATAAGAATGTTGTATTTTCATAGAGGATAGAAAGATTATAACCTAAGTAAAATATGATACTGGAGAATCATTTTTAAGGGCTTGGAAAAGAAAGACTTGTATGTTGTATGTATTTTTTATTTTGTCTTTTGGTTTAAAGATTTTGTTGTGGTTTTGGTTTTGCTTTTCAAGTACATATGTTCCCTCTACAAACTGTAGCCTTCAAAAGAAAGCTCAGATTCTTGCTTAGAATTTCTTCCAAAAGTTTTCAATAATGTTCTTATAAGAAAAAAGTTTACTTTTCTTTTTAAGAAAAAAAAAAAAAGATAGGAGAAAAAAGCAAAGGAGTAGTTATTTTATAAAAAAAATGCATTTTTTAAAATAATTGGTTATGGAAATATACTCTCTACTACTTTTTAAAATAAAAGAGACTGAAAAATATGTGTGCAATTTCTAGTCTCTCAGAAATGACACAATAACAAATTATGATACTTTGGATGAATTGCACTTCACTCATTAATGTTAGTAATTCATGTTGGCTAGCAAACAAACTTAAAACATTTAAGACACTCTCACTTAAATAAGACTTCTTGTTTTGAATTGCTATAAATTTCATGGGCCATGGTTTACACCATGCTGAGAACATATCCAAGGTTTACAAAGAGGTAGTTTGTAATTACAAAGTTAATTCGGCCTCTATCTTTTCCTAAGAAATTAAAAGATGGTGTTCTAAGATACGAACTGATTTTCACAGCATCACAGATATAATGTTTAATTTGTAATTTTGAAGTCCAAATTATATTAACAACACATTGTCTTTTTAGAAATTAGTAAGCACAGTGGTCTATTTCTGATTCCTATTCCCTTAAAATCATAAAGAATGATGTTTTAGTCCGAACAGCACAAATCATAACAGAATCACATTCTCTTGATTGTTGTTGCTTAGGGAATTTAATATTTTTAGGCTACATGTATTTAGATTTCATGTTTTATTCAGTAATGGTTTAATCCTCTGTCTCAAGGATATCCTTTCAGAATTGTTTAAAAACCTGAGACGTCAAACCAAAAATACACCTTAAGGCTGTTCAAGAATATAATGTGACAGATTTATGTGTAGACGTACCAGGTAATGGCAAAGTTGCAGAAACACGGGCAAGGCTGGATTTCATGTAGTCCAAAATTAGTATGTGATTTTCTTAAAATGAAGATGCCTTGGTATAACAGCTTAGAATAACAACAACAAAAACGTGCATGCAGCATTTAGAAGAACTGTGTCTTATTTCATAGAACTAAATCTGTATTAATCATCCTTGTATCACAGGATGATTCTGTGAATCAAAGTCAAAAGTAGAAGACTAGTGCCTGTTTTCAGATTAGAAAAAAATATTCGAACATTATAGCCAAGCTATATGGACTGTATTTGGTGAAAACATCACTCAAAGTTCGGATGAATTTAAAGATTAATACTGCCTAGAGATCACTTTGGATACCAAACTCTTACACATTCAGGAATGACTGAAATGAGAGAAGGGAAAGAAGGGAAAGAATTGCAGAGAAATATTTTCATAATGTCTGTAATATTTCTGTAATTTCTGGCACTGTGTGCATAGGGTATGGGGACAGCTGTGATGTAACTGATGGTTTTCTCTAGGAAAATCCAAAGATAAGATAAATCCCACCCCACGCTCCACCAACATGCGGTGAGAGCAGACTGACAACAGGGTATGTGTATGAAAAGAGATCGTCGTCATCAAATGTGTGATTCCTTCTAAAGAGACAGGTTGCATGGTCAATTCAGGCCAGGACAGACAGGGATCAATGTGCAGCCACTGAGTAAGGCAGTTACAAGGACCAGGTAGAAAAGTCGCTATTGAGATCATGGAGCGTAATGCCATGCAAACAGTAGTATGGTTCATTTTCAGACTGCTGTTCTCCCTGTTGCCAGTGGTTTCATTAATACTATATTAATTGTGTGGAACACCAGAGGATGAAGAGAAGTGCAACGTGCTTTTTGTTTCTGTGTCTACAGTTTCATTAGCTAGTAAGTCCTTTGATGACTGGTCTAATCATATTCATCTTCATTTCACAAGGTATAAAAAAGTAATAGAGGTGCCAATTAAATGAGTGGCAGTGAACAAATGGCCCTCTTGGAATTAGAATGCAAAGAAAGACCTGAAATCTCTAGAGTATGTGAAAGGCCCATGGCAAAGTAGGGATGATGGTAGACTCCAACATAGGATCATGTGATGCAGATGTTTGCAGAGGACAAGAAAATAACGTTCTGTGACCTTCAACCTTTAGGATAATAAAGACAATTAAGAATATAATGAACACATATGTCCAAGCCACACACACAGTTTTTGATAAGCCCTTTGATGTCTTCCTTTGATCTTATGAGTGTTTTGTCCCTTTTACAAAATAGACAATAGAATTCTCAAAGAACTCAAAGTAGACCTCCCATTTGATCCTGCAATTCCATTACTGGGCATCTACCCAAAAGAAAAAAACATTCTTTTACCATAAGAACATCTGCACTAGACTTTATCACAGCTCAAGTTACAATCACCAAAATGTGAAAACAATCTAAATGCCCACCACCCCAGGACTGGATTAACAAGCTGTGGTATGTGTACACCATTAAATGCTATTCAGCCATGAAAAAGATGGAGGTTTTACGTCTTTTGTATTAACCTGGATGGAGGTGGAACACATTCTTCTCAGTAAAGCCTCGTTAAGAATGGAGAAGTAAGAATCTAATGGATTCTATTCTAATATGAAAGCAGTAGAAATGGCCATATGGAGGTGGGTTAGGGGAGTGAGCAAGTGGGCAGAGGAGGGCCAGTGGGTTGGGGTCCCAGTGTATAGCACACCTCGTAGGGGTGGAACACCATTGCAACGGGGACTGTACCTAACAAATGCAATTAGTGTAACCTAATTCTTTGTGCCCTCAAAGAATCTCGAACAATAAAAATACATAAATAAATGTATTAAATTAAATTATATTAAAAAATATGCAATAATTAAATATATCCAGTCTGTCTTGAACAGTTCTACTGACCTCCCATGTTTCGTGCGTTCATCCGTTTATGTCTGTCCACACTGCAAAAAAAAAAATTAGAAGTTCAGGGAACACTCACGTGGGAAATGAGTGTGAGGAAGCCTGTAACAGCACAGTAGTTTCTTTGGTTGTGTGTTAAAAATAACTGCTTATACAAATTTTTGCCAGTCTCACGGTTAGAGCCCAGTAAAGGTAACATCAAAAGGGATTGTTATCTGTAATACTACTCAGAAAGGAAAGTGACAATAGGAAGTGGGAGGATGATATGAATCTGAATTGGAAGGAAGGATAGTTGGACTAAATAAAGAAGAGGTGACGCTTCAGGCTGGAGGAAGGAATAAGGGCCAGGCAGCTGTGTTCCTGGCAGACCTTTGAGCTAGGACTAGTGCAGCTTTCATTGCCATGGAATATTGGTGCACGCAGTTAGGAGATGATGTTGGAAATGACCTTACTGTGGATGAACATAGTACCGGGAACCAAAGTCAGGAATTTCTCCTTATTGGTAATCATTTCTGAGAGAGTCATCAACGCAGAGGGTGGTGACAAGACTAATTGAACACGAGAATTTGAGAGAACACTTTAACTTAATAAACGTATCAGATGTATCACTTACCATAATGGATAGAATAAAATGATTTATGTTAGTGCTGGTATTAACACATGAGACCAGCATTCTAATGAAAATGATTTGGTTTAATGAATTAACTTGTAAACCTACTGCGCAAGATATCCACTGTCTGGCAGGCGCCAGGCTTAGCCTGCTGCCACTTCTCACAAAGTGAAATGTCATAATGGGACTTGTCAAGCCTCTGAAGTAATAAATGTCATTAAACCCAGGAGACAAGGGGATCGCTTTGATTTCATTTACCCAGGGACATTTATTCCCAGTCTTCCCCAGAAAACCTAAAAGGCTCTTACTAAATTTATATGAAAAAGAATGAGCACATTATTTAAATCCTGGTTCTGGCCTCCCTGTCAAAAAGGACAGAGAATTTTACCTGCCTGGACTGGTCTCTGAAAAGGGGTGTGGGCAAACACCTTTCTCTTAATCACCAAATTAAATGGCTTTTGCTAGTATTAGTTTAATCAGTACCTTGTAATCAAATCAGGCATGAAATCAAGTTTTGATTATATACTATTCTCCCTATTACCAGCAAATTGCCAAATCATTGGAAACACCCCTAAGTGTGGCAGAAGATGTCAAAGGATTGAGGAACCAAATAATTTATTTCATAAAACAGAGAAATACAATTAGATTTAACTCTAATAAATTTTCTAGGCTCCTAAGCCTTCTTTTGGGCTATACTAAAAGGACTTGGATTCTCAACATTTTACCTATGACACATCTTAAACAGCCCTAAAGGGCTGTAGTAATTAGACAGAGGAAACTATTTGTTTTACATGAAATACCTTCTAACAATACATTAATATGTAGGAGCTTTAAAAAAAATACAAGGACTTTCTATTTTTCTTTTTTTTATATATTAAATCATAGCTGTGAACATTAATGCAATCATGGGGTACAATGTGCTGGTTTCATATACAATTTGAAATATTTTCATTAAACTGGTTAACATAGCCTTCCTGGCATTTTCTTAGTTATTTTGTTAAGACATGTATATTCTACATTTAATAAAGTTCACATGTACCCTTGTAAGATGCCCCATAGGTGTGATCCCACCAAAGAACCAAGACATTTTATTAAGGGATGCTTGTTAAAAATTTGAAAAAATTTGCACCCATTACTAATTTTATTTTAGTTTTTTATTAGGAAAGGTATTGTTTAATTGTTGATTTGTAAAGCAGAATTTTTGTAAAGAAGAATTTTATTTTGAAAAATATATGCAGAATTTAATTAATTGATTAGAGTATTTCTCCAGGAAAAAAAAAAAAAATTAAAAAAACTTATTTACAGTCTCAAACCCTTAAAAATCACATTTTGTTTTACAAAGTGTTTATTCTATGTAGGGGTAGATAATAAAGAAACTTTGCAACTTATTTATATAGTACTATGGAAAAGGAATATGGATAGAATAATGTAATGAGAAAATCACAGACATTAGCAATGAACAAAGAGGCATATTAGAGAAAACTGTGATCAAATGAATGACAAGATAAAACTTTGGACTGAAAGGCAATAATTAAAAAAAGAAAATCATATGGGCTGAAGTGACAAGGACCATGTTTGGACTATAATTTCTTCTGGTTTTCTGAAAAAGATGCTATTATGTCTGAAATTTTGAAGGAGAAAAAATGTAAACCTAGAATTATAAGCTCAAATAATTCATCGGTTATACAAAATGAATTAGTTCTATCTATCTTCTGTATAACATATAGATAAATAAATATACAATCTATAGATAACAATACTATATTGAACACTTAATCTGTTAAGAGGGTAAATCTCATGTTAAATGTTATTACCTCAATAAGAATTTAAAATGGAAGTAAAAACATTCTTAAAACGTTTTTCTTCATCAATCCAACTCTGTTTATTGCACTATGGACACGTGCTAAACCCTGTGCGAGGTGCAGGGAAAGAAATCTATTTAGAATAGAAAGAAAATAGATTTGATTTGTTTTCCCACAAAGATCTAAGGACGAACAATGCAATAACAGAAACAACACAATCTGACAAGAGCTAAAGTAGAGACATAATTAAAATTTGAATGAGATACGTTTTTAGAAATAATTGGTTCTGCCCAGTAGACAAAACGTTTCCTACATTTCATGGATGACAGATGATCTTAGGAAGTTATAGAAAAGGCACCACATTTAAAAATGAGTAGGGATTTCCTGGATGGAAAAGGGGAGGGAGTATCTGAGAGAACAGAGAATAGAACATCAGCTTTAAGGAGGAGCAAAAACGAGGCTGAAGTGAAAGAAACACTTTGTGAATTTAGACTGAGTCAAGAGAAAGACACCCAGGGTCTCCAGATGGAGAAAGAAGAGGTCAAACTACCACCCTTTCTAATGATAAGATCTTACGTCTAGAAAACCCCAAAGATTCTGCTAAGGCACTCCTGGAATTGATAAATTCCACGAAGTCTCAGGTTAGCAGAACCGATGAATACAAATCAGTCACTTTCATATATGCAACAACAGCTAAGCTGAGATCAAATCAAGGATGCAATGCTTCTCTCAGTACCACCAATAAATAAATAAACAAATAAACAAGCAAACAACCTAGGAATATATTTAACTAAGGAAGGAAAAATTCTTTACAGGGAAAAATATGAAACACTAAGGAAGAAATCGCAGAGGACATAAACGGATCAAAACACACATGATGCTCACGGACTGGAGAATCCACAGCATTAAAATGACTATACTACCTGTCAGGCCTTGGTGTGGGCCACACCTTTTGGGGGCAAGACACGATTGCAAGAGGGACTTTGCCTAACAAATGCAATCAGTGTAACCCGGTTTATTGTACCCTCAATGAATCCCCAACAATTAAAAAAAAAAAAAAAAAAAAAGGCCGTACTACCAAAAGTGACTTCCAGATTCACTGCGATTCCCAGTAAAATACCAGCACCATTTCTTCATAGATCTAGCAAAAATAGCTCTAGGCTTCACGTGGAACCAGAAAAGACACCAAATAGCCAATGCAACTTTATGTAATAAGAACAAAGTGAGAAGCATCACATTTCCTCATGTCCAGCTATACTACAGGGCTTAGTAACCAAAACAGCATGGGACTGCCAAAAAATGAGGGACATCGACCTATGGATGAGAGCAGAGGAGGCAGACATCAACCATCCTCATAGTCCATCCTGACTTTTGAGAAAGCGAATTCACACATTGGGGGAAACAATGCTTAATAAATGGTGCTGGGAAAAATGGATAGCTACATGCAAAAGACTAAAACAGGATCCAAGTTTCTCACCACCACTGGATCCGATGGGCTTCTATGCTGTGCTAATTATTGTGTTATTTAATCTGAAATAGCGCAAAACAAAATTTGAACACTGCATAGAAGTTAATTCTTTATTTGTAGATACCGTATCTTATCAAATGCAGTGTTTGTTCCATTTCTCAAAATCTTCTAAGCTTTTCATGACTACCCGTCATGAAAGTATGTAACAGGTTTTATCTGTTTTTTTCTGTATAATGGTAGACTTTCAGTAATTTCTAAAGACTTTGTGTTCAGTTAGGGAGTCCATACGAGTTTTTTTGCAGGATGGCAAGAGTTGTTTGCAGTATATTTTATAATTTGACTTAGAGGAGCAACTAAAAAAAAATCCTCCTAGAAAAATCCGTGTCAAAGAAGTCATTTCCCTTGGACTTCATACCATTTATGTTTGTCTTGTGACAGACTAAGCAAAGGATCTTTTTCCAAAATGAGCAAAGAAATACTCACTGGTCATTCTAACATTTCCTGCCCAGCTCCTCATGTTCCCTTGCCGACCTACCAGGCTTTAGACACCAAGTGACACCAGTGCTTGTAAAAAGAAAGAATTAATAAGAAAATACAACTACTCTTTCAGATATACATTTAAAATACCATTTCTATTAATACAAATGCTGTGCTCAAATATTCAAACATTCATTTTTAATTTTGTGTAGAAAAGTTTCTGTCACACTTTTTGCTTGTTTTTTTTTTTTTTTTTTTACTTTGAATAGTGGCAAGTAACTTAGAATCTTAGAATCCTACAGGTCGGTGCTTTTAAAAGGTTCAAGTTTATTGCCAGTTTTAAGGTCTTTATTAAGACCTCGTGATCTCTCCTCCTGGTTCACTCTGTGTTGACAGTGTGTCGTTTGCAGCCACGCACAGCCTGTACCAACACTTCCATTAAATTCCTTCTTTCTGCCACATGACGCTGGCACTGCTGCTCTGCAACCCTTCTCTGTGTATACAGGTGCTTTTTTGAAGCATCATAACATCAAATGCAACATCATTTTCAAGTGGATGAAGGTGCCTTCAGGGTGCCAATATTGATAAAAAGGCCACTTGTGCAGAGATTATGAGGTTTCTATTTAAAAAATAAAAGGCAACCACTGCAGATATTTGAACACAGGGAACAACTCTCCTTCTATATTGAACTTTCAAAAGATGCCCTGGGACTTCTTGCTTTACAGCTCTGCACTAACAGAACTGTTCACCCCCCCACCCCCCCACTGTGGCAAGCATATGTCTCCAGTGCTCGTGTGCAGCTTACATATTTGTGAGGCAGTAATCACAGCAAATGTATTTGATTATACCTTTTGTCCATGCTTTTGTTCAAAGCGTTTAAGTCAGAGGTTCTCAAGGAGTAATGCAGAGAGGGCAAGTGGGAAGTCAGGTGTGCACATGGCTCCTGTCACCAGACCCTGTCCAGGACACCCACACATGGGGCCCAGGATCCAGCATCACTGGATGTTCCAGCCTTTGAATTTATTCCAAATATATATGGTACCCTCTATACTATATAGAAGTACCCTCTATACCATATATATTTGGTGATATATTTTGGTTATATATAATAATTATATATAATTGGTTATATATTTTAAACATGTTACTAAACTTTACCTCTCTTAGCCAACGCTTACTAACATTTTCTGTCTCAGCACCTGCTATGCCCCAAATAATAAAACCACACACACAGATTCTTGGGGTTTGGCTCCAGTATCCCATCAGATTTTTATGTAAGAATAGTACAAATTAGCTAAGAATTCCACTTTGACAAATACAATATTTCTGCTATTGCTGGATATATGCTATTTTTTGTTTATTTAAATTATACTCTCTTCTGAAAAGCTAATGTTGTTTATCTTCATCCTATTTTAGACCTTGATCCCTAGAAAACAAAACCCCAGGATGGGGATAATTTTGCCTCTGATTGAGAAGAGATAATTCTAGGGCACCAAGAATGAGGGGAAAGGGAGGAGGAGCAGAAAAGAACAGACAGCAACGCAAACTCATTTTACCAATCTCTTCTGCAGCTGCAAAAAAACACAGCTAGCTATTCAGTAGGTCACTCACCCTGCAACAAAGGATGTAGGGCAGCGACATGGGACAGTCCATGAGAGGGACAAAGAGAGGATTAATTTGCCCAACTCTCTCTAGATTTCTTTCACAATGATCCATGTCTCCCCATGGGGGAAAAAACTCCCCTGCAGTTCTTATATCTCTGTTCTACACCTTCTTTACTTACATGGGAGTCAGAGCACATGCTCTGTGGAAGGGATGCATTCAGCTGAGAAGGGGTGGGAGAAGGTAAGAAGGCCACGGAGCCTATTGTTCTGATTGTACAGAGATAGCAAAGCAAGAGATCTCAGCCCCAATAGGCAAACATCTCCTGTGCCCAGACAGCAAAATTACATGAGCTCAAGCTGTGCTCAGCAACAGCCGAGGCAGAGTGGGCGACTCAGGGAAATAAAGGCCCCAAGAGAAGGGGAAGAGGCACGTGACATGGGTTCATGCTCTACAAACCCTCCAGTGCATATTCACCCCATTGTTTCCCTTGAATTTTTTGGACACTGCCTATTATAAAGAAGGTGTGTGACTATTGTAATGACTATCAAAAATATATGCATTTCTCTATTAAAAATTAATACCTTATATTCATTAAGCATCAATGAATAAATGCTTTATATGGATGCCTCCTAAGTTAAGACCAGAAATAAAGCAACCAGTGTTCTTTGTTGAGGACCTACTATCTCCTAGGAATTAGTCAAGTTTATGTGGATAGAAAATTATCTTTTATGTTTACCTGGAGTTGGAACATATTCGTCTTAGAAAGTATCTCAAGAATGAAAAAAAAAAGTCCAATGTACTCAGTACTATTATGAAACCAATATATAATCACATACATATTCATACGAATGATAAAACATAAATATAGTCCAGCAAGAAGGAGGGGAGGAGGGAGAGTGAGGGGAGGGAGAAGGGAGGGCACTTAGTGGGATCTCACCTAATGTGCACAATGCAAGGGTACATTTCAAAACAACTAAGAGTAAATTATAAATGTCTTATCACAAAAAATAAGTGAGGTGATCAGAACAAGAGGATACTTTGAGTTTTTGGTAATAGTGGAGGAAAGATAATCTGAACAATTCCTTTCAGGGCTCATTGAATTTCCATGGTATGAAATATATATCCATGGTATGAAAGCATGTTATAAAATAATAAATATAGACATATATTTCCAATACCTTGAGAAGTGTCAGACAAGAGTGTCATCAAATAGTTGTTAACTTAATAAATTAAAGATATTGGTATACCACTCAGGGGAAATAGATAAAGAGTGTGGCATTATTGGTGTTATAACCAATGGCCATGAATAAATCTGCATAGGTCATAAACAAAAGTGGGTAAGTTAAATATCTAGTTACAATGAAAGGCCATAACGTCAATCTCTTGGGAAACCCCAATGTATGAAGGGTGGAAAATTGGAAAGAAAATTAATGATGACAAAGATATTTTATGAAAATCAAAGGCAAGAACATTTGAAGATGAGTAACACTAAAAACTTTAGGAAAAGACTAAGAAAGATAAGCTTTGAAATGTAAGAATTTGAAAAGTGGTATCTCTAGCAAGTAATTGATAACCTCATTGGAAGTGCCTATCAATTTATAATTACATAAACCAAATATAGCAATGATAACTCTAATACTTATGCAGTCATCCCTTGGAATACAAGGTGAATTGGTTTCAGGGCGCCTTTCCCATTCCTGTTTACGGAAATCCCCACACACTTGAATCCCCCAGTTGGCCCTGCTGAGCACATGTTACTGAAGGTCAGCCCTCTGCATTTGCCTCATTCCCTCAAATATTTAATATTACATTTTCAATCCTCCATGTAAAAGTGGTCCCATGTAGTTCAAATTGGTATTATATTGATCAAGAGTCAATTGTATTACAAATATCTCAATAATTTTTATATTTCATAAAATTTTATTGAGTGACATTAATAGGTAGTATCTTATTTATTTGCAATTAGCTTGAAGGCAAAACAATGGCTTCTTAAAGTATTAGTACCCAAAGAACATAGAGATAATTCAGAGAAACTCCAAAATAACCTGGGTCTCCATCTCTAAAACTAAATTGACTTCAAATATAGTAGTTGTAGAGATTCTAAACTTTTATGACTATAAACTGGAGTACCAATAAACTTGTAAGATGATGACAACACATAAAAATGTTAAAATAATTGGGCAACCACCAAGGGAGGGAATGCTGTGTGTTATTTCATTTAGCAAAATTTACTGAACATCTAATGTGCACTCAGTAGTGAAAAAGCAACAGAAATACAATGTTGGACCAAAGGACGCATGGTCCCCAAGTCAAGGTAGTTATGTTGGACCAAAGGACACATGGTCCCCAAGTCAAGGTAGTTACTATCTTGTGGATGAGACAAACACTAGTGAAATAAACACACAAATAATAACTATATTAAAATTAATATACAGGAAGTGGTATAACTAAAAGGTATAAGGTACACGAGAACATTCCATAAGAAAAATTGACCTGCTTGGGAGGTAATGAAAAGGTTCCTTGAGGAGGTGAGCTCAGATCAGAAGGAAACAATAACTAGATGGAAAGGAATAGTGTGCATAGTGGTGGGTAAAACATTCCATGTAGAGGGTAGGACACCTGTGAAGATCTGAGGTGGGTGGGGCAACTGAGAAGCCGAGGGAGACTGACAGAGAACACCAAAACAAGGGGAAGGAGGTGTGTGGTGGTCAGCTCATGTTAATGAATCTGGTCATTATTCCAAATACAAGGGAAATAGGTTTTTGACAAAGGCATGGCATGGTCAAATTTCCCTTTCAGAAGTATGGCTCTGGTACATGAGGAAATTAGCTTTAAATGGACAATAAATAACCCAAAAATCTCAGCATAGTGGAGGGAGAAATAAATCCAGGTTGTGGAGGTAGTGCGCAAAATTATGATTACCATGAGAGACCATGAAACCAAAGCCCATCACAGATGAAAATGATGGGCAGCACCTGTGGCTCAAGGAGTAGGGTGCTGGCCCCATATACTGGGTGTGGTGGGTTCAAACCTGGCCCCAGACCAAAAAAAAAAAAAAAATGAAAATGGGAATATAAGGGGAGTTAATGTGGGGCTCCAAGTTTTATAACAGGGTGGAATGAAAAGGAATGGGCTATAAAGAGGGAAGCTCATGGTCCAAGAGAGGGATGATTTTATTTTTTATTATTATTTTTTTCTTTTTCAGTTTGTATTTTTTTATTTCATATTAATGCGAGGGTGCAAATGGTTAAGATATGTTGTTTGCATTCCTTAGGCAATGTTCAAGTTGTAGTCGACCCCTTCATCTAGGGATTTTCTCATACCCTTACATTGTGCAAGTTAAGTGAGAGATCACCATCACCCATCCTCCACTCTCTTCCCTTTTCCTCCCACCTCTGTTTTTCTTTCTTTCTTTCTTTTTTTTTTTTTTTTTTTTTTTTTTTTTTATTGTTGGGGATTCATTGAAGGTACAATAAGCCAGGTTACACTGATTGCATTTTTTAGGTAAAGTCCCTCTTGCAATTGTGTCTTGCCCCCAGAAGGTGTGGCACACACCAAGGCCCCACCCCCTCCCTCCTTCTCTCTCTCTGCTCTTCCTTTCCCCACCCCTCCCTCCTTCTTTCTCTCTCTGATCTCCCCTTCCCCCACCCCCACCATAACCTTAACTGTCATTAATTTTCCTCATATCAAAATTGAGTACATAGGATTCATGCTTCTCCATTCTTGTGATGCTTTATTAAGAATAATGTCTTCCACTTCCATCCAGGTTAATACAAAGGAT
>CAUYPK010066431.1:0-27812 GCA_963574355.1 Loris lydekkerianus | reverse complement strand
CTTTCATGTGGCAGCTTTCAGAATTTTCTCCTTCATATTAACTTTAGTGAAATTGATTATGATGTGTCTGGGGGATGTCTTATTCGGGTTGAGTCGTGCTGGAGTTCTGAAACTGTCTGCTATCTGAATTTCAGAATCTCTTGGCATATCCGGAAAATTCTCCTTCATAATCTCATGGAGAAGAGATTCTGTGCCTTGTTAAGCCACTTCGTCACTTTCAGGGATCCCTATAAGACGAATATTGGTTTTCTTCTAATTATCCCAGAGCTCTCTGAAAGAGTGGTCTGTTTTTGCTCTCCATTTCTCTTCTTCTTTGAGGGTTTGGGAGTGTTTGAAAGCTTTGTCTTCAATGTCAGAAATCCTTTCTTCTGCTTGCTGCATTCTGTTACTGAGGTATTCTACTGTGTTTCTCAGATCTTTGAGGGATGCAACTTCTTGTCTCAATGTGTCAAAATCTTTGGTCATTCAGTCTTTGAGTTTGTTGAATTCTTGAGATATCTTTTCGGTTACTGCTTGGAGTTCTAATTCAATCTTATTTGCTATCCAGATTCTGAATTCAATTTCTGACATCTCAGCTATTTGTTTGTGCATGAGATCTTGTGCTGTGTCTGCACCATTGATCCTTGGGGGGGTTGGGGGGGTTGATCTACTCTAATTATTCATATTGACAGAGTTTTTCTGTTGATTTTGCCTCATGATTGTTTTTCACCGATGCCTCTGGCTGTCCTCGGAGTTGTGGAGGTGTCTCTCCAAGATTAGACCCCAGTGGGATCACTCTATTGTTGCTGGATCTTTGTAGGGAGTGACCCTGTGTAGTTCCTCTGGGGCTGCTCCAGCTAGGGAGCTCTGGTTGTGGAAGCAGCTCTGGCATGTGACGCACCCGGATCCAGCACAGGGTGGGAGGTGGTGCGCACAGTTCTTGGAGTGCCTGGTGCCCAGTGACTTTGGCACAGAGAGACCAAGGCTCCAGCAGTCTCTGGCCAGGAGAAGGGCTCTGTGCAGAGGCAGGGAGGGTGCCAGAAGGCACACAGATACCAGTATTCCTGGCCAGACGAACAGGCCAGTGTGGAGGCTGGGAGGACACAGGAGGGAGGGCACAGAGTTGCGCGGCTCCCGCAGTTCCTGGTTAGGGCTCGTGGAGGCCCAGTTGTTGCAAGTCACGGTGCAGATCTTATGGATATCTGGGTGGCACCAAACCCAGGAGTTTGAGGTTGCTATGAGCTGTGACACCACAGCACTCTACGCAGGGCAACAGCCCGAGTTCTAGTGTGCCCAAACAGTCTCACTCTGCCCCTAAGGGTTAAGGCTGTAAGGCAGCTCAGTCCCTGCCTTTAGGCTGCTCAGTCACTAGGTTACTAGGTCCCGCCCGATACTTCCTCTGGAACCCTGAGGGCAGAGGTTTCCAGGGCAGTTCTCTACAATGGCTCCCTGTGGCCCAGCTCAGCAGCTCAGTCTGGGGCCCTAGACAATGCTCAAAGTTCTCTGCACTCCTGCTCAAGTTCTCACCAAGGCAGTTCACCTGAGTGCCAAGTCCAAAAACACTGGAACAGTTCACAGGTAAGGCCTTTCCGGTTTGCAGTCTCACTGCTGGTTGTACTTACTATTGTTGGCAGGATTAGGTTGATCGAACACATGCAACCTCTTGCCAGTTTTCCACCATTTTTGTCCTCCTCTTGGGGTCCAGAAGTCCATTGCTGACTCCCTGTATCCTCAAAGGGATGATTATATGTATATCCCACCAGCCAGAGATGCCTGGAGTCTTATCTCCCCAGACTTACCATGCCCAGTTGCAGGGAAGCTGTTACTCGGCTGCCATCTTTAATCCCCTCTCTCCACTGCTTTTTAACATTGTAATGGAAGAATTAGCCATCACAATCAGGCAAGAAAAAGTGATCAAGTATATCCAAATTGCATCAGAGGAGATCAAACTTTCATTTTTTGCAGATGATCTGATTATATACCTGGAAAACCCTAGGTACTCAACTACAAAACTCTTAGAAGTGATCAAGGAATACATCAGCATTTCAGGATACAAAATCAATACTCACAAATCAGTAGCCTTTATATATACCAACAATAGTCAAGCTGAAAAAAAAACAGTCAAGAACTCTATTCCTTTTACAGTAGTTCCAAAGAAGATAAAATATTTGGGAGTTTACCTAACAAAGGATGTGAAAGATCTCTATAAAGAGAATTATGAAACTCTGAGAAAATAAATAGTTGAAGATATTAACAAATGGAAAAAAACATACTATGCTCATGGCTGGGAAGAATCAACATTGTTAAAATGTCCATACTACCCAAAGCAATATCCAGATTTAATTTAATCCCTATTAAAGTACCACTGTCATACTTTAAAAATCTGGAAAAATTAGTACTTCCTTTTATATGGAAACCAAAAAAAAAAATTGAATAGCCAAGACATTACTCAGAAATAAAAACAAATCAGGAGAAATCACACTATCAGACTTCAGACTATACTATAAATCTATAGTGAACAAAACAGCATGGTACTGGCACAAAAATAGAGAGGTAGATGTATGGAACAGAATAGAGAACCAAGAGATGAAGCCAGAGACATATCGTCATTTGATCTTTGACAAGTCTATCAAAAATATAAATTGTGCAAAAGAATCCCTATTTAACAAATGATGCTGGGTAAACTGTCTGGCAACTTATAGAAGACTGAAACTGGACCTACACCTTTCATTATTAACAAAAATTGACTCTCACTGGATAAAAGATTTAAACATAAGACATGAAACTATAAAGATTCTTGGAGAGAGTGCAGGGGAAACTGTTGAAGAAATTTGCCTGGGAGGGAATACTTTATGAGGAGGACCCCCTGGGCAATTGAAGCAACACCAAAAATACATTACTTGGATCTCATCAAACTAAAAAGCTTCTACATAGTCAAGGATATAGTAAGTAAAGCAAGTAGATAGCCCTCAGAATGGGAGAGGATATTTGGAGGTTATATTTCTGACAAAGGTTTGATAACCAGAATCCATAGAGAACTCAAACTTATAAATAAGAAAAGAACAAGTGATCCCATTTTATTGTGGGCAAGAGACTTGAGCAGAAGCTTTGCTGAAGAAGACAGGTGTATGGCCTACAGATACATGAAACATGCTCATCATCTTTAATCATCAGAGAAATGCAAATCAAAACTACTTTGAGATATCATCTAACTCCAGTAAGAGTAGCTCACACAACAAAAATCCCAAAACTACAGATGTTAGTGTAGATGTGGAGAAAAGGGAATACTTCTGCATTACTGGTGGGAATGCAACCTAATACATTCCTTTTGAAAAGTAGTTTGAAGAACACTCAGGGATCTAAAAGTACACCTGCCATTTGACCCAGCAATTCCTCTACTAGGTATATATTCAAAAGACTAAAACTCACATTACAACAAAGATATTTGTACCAGATTGTTTGCTGCAGCTCAATTCATTATTGCCAAGTCATGGAAGTAGCCCAGTGCCCACTGACCCATGAATGGATTAATAAATTGTGGTATATGTATACCATGGAATATTATGCAGCCTTAAAAAATATGGAGACTTTACCTCTTTTATGTTTACATGGATGGAGGTGGAACATATTCTTCTCAAGAATGAAGAAAAAGTATCCAATGTACTCAGTAGTATTATTAAACAAATATATAATCATTCACACTTTCATAAGAAAGATAAATCACAACTATAGCCCAAGATAAAGAAGGGAAGAAGAGGCGGATGAGAGGGGAGATTTGACAGTAGGAGGGTATACAGTGGGACCATTCCTATGGTTCATATTGCAAGGGTACATGTCAAATCTATTAAGGATAGAGTATAAATGTCTCAACACAATAATTAAGTAAATGAGGTGAAGGCTATATTAGTTTGATGAAAATCCCTAATCGTATGTAAAATCAGCACATTGTACTGTATCAATGTATACAAGATCTATGTATTTATGACTTAATAAAAAAATAGAAACACTAGGTAGGCATTGTGGTGGGCACTTGTAGTCACAGCTACTCCAGAGGCTGAGATAGGAGGATAGCTGGACCCAGGAGTTTGAGGTTGCTGTAGGCTAGGCTGATGCAACAGAGTGAAACTGTCTCAAAAAACAAAACAGATTTTATAACCAAGAACTGATTCTTTTATGTTCCTCTGCTTATTGGATCATTTTCTTCAAGAAAGACTTGAACATTTCTGTCAGATTTATTCCTAAGTATTTTTTACCTAATTAAAAAAGTTATAAAGACCTCAGTCATCCTAATTTTGACACATGATCTTTTATGTCCTTTAATTACAGATTCTCTTACATAGTGGTTTGTAAGGATACTAACCCTCATGATATGGAAAATAAAAACTGTTGTACATCAAAACACTGAATACTTGAGTTAATGAAGTGGTATTATAGATTTTTTTCTTCCATGGTTTCTGAATTATTTTTATCTTATATTTACATTAAAAATATATTTAAAATATGAATGAGGGACCTGTATAATTAAGACAGAGAACCTGCACACTTTCCATTTATAACCTCAGTTTAGTATGTGTAGGTCTAGGCACTTATATTCCCAAAGATTTTTTTAGTGTGTTTTTTGTGTGTTTCTCTACTTCCTTGTCAAGAGTGTAAACATCTGGTGGCTGGGGGCTGCATCTCATATTCCTTACTTTAATGTCCTATTTACACAGTTTTGGCACATCAAAACCACTGAGTGACAAAACATGGATTGATTACAAATAAAACTTCATATGATAAAAAACCAAATCCATAATAAAAATGTCAAACGATACAAAAGAGAGAATACACCTGCATCCTAAGCATTTTAAGAGCCTTTACCCCATATATATTCAGAAGTGTCTCAGTCAGAGAGAGAGGATTTTATTAAAGGAAGTATTGTTCTTCCTGGTGACAGTGGTTCTCATTTTTTGTTATATTGTCAAAGGCAAGAAAATAGCAAGAGAGATTTTCATCTTAAAAAGTGAAACTCCTGGCAACAGATTTTAGAAAAGATTGATAGAAATGTGGATTATCTCTTGATTCTTGCCCTGAATCTAGTAAAGGTGGACACTAACCAGAAAACTGTTAAGCAATTGCAACTGTTGTTTGTTAATATAGCTTCTATTAAAGTAGTTTAGCATTAATAAAAAAGTGAGTTGAGAAATTGTAGATTCGATTTTTTTTGTGATTATGCTCCCTTCTTTGCACAATCAAGTTAGATATATTTTTACCCAGAACTAAGTAAACTCCAAATTCTGTTAAAAGCAAAGTCAATATTCTGAAACACCACAAGGTGGAGATGTTACCCCATTTAAAATGTCTCCCTTGCCCTACCTTCCAACCGCCCCCCACCCCATACACACCTTTTTTAATAGAGATGCATAAAATCCTCCAGAGGTCTTAAATTAGGCTCTCTTTGTGAAAAAGTAAGATTTTAGATCAGCTAATTTTTGATTCCAAAGATAGAATCATAATCATCTATTAAAAAAGATAATAAGGATTATCCACTTTAAAATGTGTTAGTAAGTATATCTTTGTTTTTCTGTGGCCTATATGGATTGTCTTTATGGTGTGGGTGCATGTGTATGTTTTATAACCGTTGCATTTGTTATTCTGTCTCTCCCTTCACCAAAATGTTTACCTCTTAGGTAATGATTCTCTGGGTCTTTGTAATTGCCTCTGCTGTTAAACTGGCCTAGTTCACAATTGCAACCCTAGCACCAAATAAATGGGTGTGTTCACATTTGTTTGTCTTGTGAACATCTGAATGTGATCACATTTGATTTGTGAACATGTGTGTTCACATTTGTCTGCCTTGTGAACATGTGTGCTCACATTTGTCTTGTGAACAAGTGTGCTTACATTTGTCTTGTGAACATGTATGTGTGCTCACATTTGTCTGTCTTGTGAACATGTGTGTTCATATCTGTCTTGTCAATATGTGTGTTCACATTTGTCTGTCTTGTGAACATGTGAATGTGCTCGCATTTGTCTTGTGAACATATGTTCACATGTCTGTCTTGTGAACATGTGTGCTCACATTTGTCTTGAGAACATGTGAGTGTGCCGTCCTTTCTATTCTTTATTTCATTTTTCAATTAAAAAAAATCTTAACTCTGAAAAGTTATCTGATAATCTATAATAATTCTCAAAAAATATTTTCTTTTCCCCTTCTTTTTCTCTCCATAATATTCACTAAAGGGGTGATTTTTAAAAATTATTGAACTGAATTAGGAAATGAGAAAACACTTTACTTATTTTATGTGTTCCCTAGTGTGCGTGTTTATTATTTTTTTTAATTCCTCTGGATGTCTCATGCTTGAAGTTCTAGGGGCTTCTTACTGTTTTATGTGTACGCTGAAAACTGACTTAAGTAGAAGGGAAAGTCTTCTTTTTATCTATTATGTCAGTCAGAAATCATTGTTTGCAAGGGAATTTAAATTGGCTTTCTCTGCAATTTATTTTTTATAAGAATTTGGTTACCTATTGATATTATTATTATTATTTTTTTGGCAGTTTTTGGCAGGGGCTGGGTTTGAACCAGCCACTTCTGGCATATGGGGCTGGCGCCCTACTCCTTTGAGCCACAGGCGCTGCCTTGATCTAATTTTTATACCCTTATTTAATGTAGAATTATCACTATCAAATTCATGAGATAATAAAATATCTTCCTTAAAAAAATACTTACAGCCAAGTTTGGTGGCTCACACCTGTAATCAGAGCACTTTGAGAGGCCAAGGCAGAAGGCCTATTTGAGGCCAGTAGTTCAAGACCAGCCTAGACAACAAAGCAGGACCCTATCTCATCCTCCTACTCTGGGGGTTGAGGCTGGAGGATGACTTGAGCCCAAGTTGACAGGGCTATGGTAAGCTACAATCATGACACTGCACTCCAGCCTGGGTCACTGTTACCACTGGCCTGGTGACAGAGTGAGACTCCATCTCTAAATAAATAGATAAATAAATATTTTTAAGAAAAGAACCACATCCCCTCACTTCTATTCAACATCCTAGCTGATGAAATAAAACATTGACTAGAAAGAAATAAAACTGCCTGGGCGGTGCCTGTGGCTCAAAAGAGTAGGGCGCCAGCCCCATATACCGGAGGTGGTGGGTTCAAACCCGGCCCCGGCCAAAAACTGCAAAAAAAAAAAAAAAAAAAAAAAAAAGAAAGAAAGAAAGAAAGAAAGAAAACTGCCTTTGTTCACGAATGACATGATTTTACAGGTAGAAAATTCTAAAGTATCAACACACACAAACACACACACACACACACACACACATACAAAATTAAAAAAAAAAAAAAAAAAAACACTGCAACTAATAAGTGATTATAGGTTGCAGGATAGAAGCATAACATACAAAACTCAATTACTTTCCTACATATTAGCAACAAACAACTGGAATCTGAATCTAGAAAGACAATATCTTTTCCATTAGTACCAAAAGACAGGGAGAGAAAGGAAAAAAAAATACTGTGTAAAACCTAACAAATCATGTACAAATCTATATGAGAACTATAAAATTCTGATGAAATAAATCAAAGAAGATCTAAGTAACTCTAGATATATTCCATGTTCTTAGATAGGAAGCCTCAATTTTTTTCAAGGTACTAGTTATTCCCAACTTAATCTATAATATCAGTAACATTTTGATCAAAATCCCAACAAGTTAAAACAAAAAAAATCCCAGCAGTTATTTTAAGAATATCAACAAACTGATTCTAAGTTTTAGTTTTTTGGGTTTTTTTGTTTGTTTTTGAGACAGAGTTTCACTTTGTTACCCTTGGTAGTGCTGTGGTGTCATAGCTCACAGCAACCTTCAACTCTTGGGCTCACACAATTCTCTTGTCTTAGCCTCCTGATAAGCTGGGAATATAAGCGACCCCCACAACACTGGGCTATTTTTTTAGAGACGGGGTCTGGCTCTACCTCTGGCTGGTCTCGAATCTGTGAGCTCAAGGCAATCCACTCGCCTCAGCCTCCCAGAGTGCTAGGATTACAGGCATGAGCCACTGTACCTGTCTCATTGTAAATTTTATATGAAAAGAAAATCGGCCCAGAATAGTTAGCACAAGACTGTGGTGGAAGAATTAAGTCATAGAACTGATATCATTTTACTTTAAGATATTCTCTAAAACTATAATAAAACAGTGTGATATTAGGAAAAGAATAATCAGATCAATGGAACAGAAAAGAAAAAGAACCACACATATATGGTCAACTAATTTTTGACAAAGAAGCAAAGGCGAGTCAATGGAGAAAAGAGGGTCCTTTCAACAAATGGTGCTATAATAGACATGCTCTTATTTGACAATGTGAATGTTACTTTCTTTGCATTACTATTATTATTGCTTAATACTTCATTGCAGCAATCGTCTGATTTCTTTTCTGAATGTATTTGTCTTCGTTTGTTCTTTGCGAGATTTTTGTTTCTGGTCCCTATCTTAAACATTGTTATTGTTGTTAAATTTTAAGCCTTTTTAATTTTGTGAAGGCAAAATGTAGAAGCCTAATGAACACATGTATATGTGAAAATTTAAAAAAAATTAATAACTAAAAATTTTAAAAAATGGTGCTGAAACAACTGGACATCCACATGCAAGAGAATATTAATCTAGTCATAGACTTTATGCCCTTCACAAAATTAACTCAAAATGAGTTCATAGGCCTAATTGTAAAATGTAAAACTACAGAAATTCTAGAATACAGCAAAAAATCAAGGTCACCCTGTGTTTAGTAATGACATTTTCAGTAAAACACCAAAAGTACTGTTTTCTTACTCTCCCACTTATTTCTCCATGTTTATGATGCTGAGTCCTTTAATTCTGAGTAATATAAAAACTAACATTACTTCTATAGTGTATAGAAGTGTATAAGTGTAAAGTGTATACATGTATAAAACTATTATACTATACTATTATATTACTATTACTAGTATACTATACTATACTATACTATTATACTATACTATATTTGTATAAAAGTGTTATTCACTTATTTAATCCTTTTAGCAATCCTTATCCTAAATAAGGATAAATTCTTATTTTCATTTTAGAGATAATGAGACTCAGAGAAATTTAGAGACTCACCCAAGATCACATGGCTAGGACTTCTGATATTAAGATAAGTTGTTGAGAGAGCAGATATTCTATTTTACATCAATCACATAAATAAAAAAAAATTACTTTTTAAAAAAGCAAATATAACCATCTTCAAAATAGGTAGGTAATCTTTTGGAAGACTATAAACCAGTGACTTTCTACCAGTGTGCTGTGTATACACTGTATACCATAACAAGATCTTAGGTGTGCTGCGAAAAATTTTAACAATTATTTTTTAAAGGAGTTCAAAGCACAGTAACCATATTCTTTTAACTTTTTTTTTGTCAATATAATTTAGGTGTACTGTGAGGTTTTGTTTTTTAATGGTTGAAAAACACTGCCATAAACTGTGTAAGAGCAAACTATGTTCCATACGTGAAGTGGTGAAAGCTGGGAGCAGGAACAAGAATCTAAGCACTCATACCCATCTTCCAGGCTATGCACTAGAAAAAAAAAAAAAATGATGTCCATCTTCAGTTAGAAGCAGAACTTTGTATTGATTATTAGGGTAATACCCCTCATAGCCAGTAAAAAGTCAGAAATGAGAGGCACCCAAGCTTAGAAGACCAGCTCCTGAGTTTCCCATCTGGCAAGATGTAAGAACCATTTCTTATTCTCACCATCAGTGGCTCCAAATGTTCTGGACTTCCTATAGTATGTGCTGCATAAGTGGAGATTATAGTATTTCTTGGTATCTCAACTGCAGTGAGAAGTGCACAATCACAAATCACGAAATGTTAAAATGCCAACTTCATGAAGATTACACCCTTAATACATGGTAGGGAAGGGTAAGGAATAATAGGGAATTCAGAAAAGAACTTTGAAATATGTAAAATTACCGGAATACGACCAAGTAGAGGAAGGTTGTAATATACATAAACTAATAAGTACTTATGAAAAAGAACTATTCAGAACATCTCAAAATGAGCTATACTCAAACACAGGTCTTCTGCCTCCAATTTCCTGGTTCTTTCCTCCAATAGCATAGTTTCAACACACACACACTTTTTGTCTTGGTCTGTTTGTGCTGCTATAGCAGAAGACCTAAGATCATGTAATTTATAAAAAAGGGAATTTATTTCCTCACAATTCTGGAGTCCGGGAAGTTAATATCTGGCAAGCGTCCTCTGGCTGCATAATGTGGCAGGAAAATAGCATGCTTTTCCTGAAAGCTCTTTTTATAATGGCATTAAACCATTCATGACATGGTGCTCTCATGGCCTAATCACTTCTTAAAGGCCCTGCCTCCCAATATTATTAGATTGTCAATTAAATTTCTTTTTTTTTAAATTAAATTTCAACATAAATTTTGGAAAGGACAAATATTCAAATCATTGTATTTATGTAGTCTTAACTTCATGGTCCTTCAAAGAAACCCATTATTTTTTTCTACTCTGAACTGGCAAATTTGTAATCTTGTGGGATTCAACTTTTAAAAACATACACCAGTCACCCTAAACCAATTAAATCAGATCCTCTGGGAGTTGGATTCATGAACTGATATATATCTTTTCTTAGACAGTCTCACTCTGTTGCCCTGGGTAGAGTGCCAGTGGCACGATAGCTCACAGCAACCCCAAACTTTTTGCCTTAAGCGTCCTCTTGGCCTCAGCCTCTGAAGTAGCTGAAACCACAGGTGCCCACTAAACCTAGCTAGTTTTTCTACTTTTAGTAGAGATACGGTCTCACTCTTGCTCAGCCTGGCCTGGTATTCCTGATCCTTCTGCCTCAGCCTCTCAGAGTGACAAGCAATCCTTCTGCCTCAGCCTCCCAGAGTGCTAGGATTACAGGCATGAGCCAACGTTACTGGCCTGATATTCTTTATAAAAGATCCTTGGGCAATTTTATGAGAATAACTGCTTTATTTTTGTTTCAGAAAGGGCTAATTATTCACCAAAATTTGTTCTTTGTTCCTTCTCCTTCCATTTATACAAGACTGCTACTGCCTACACACTTCAGCCCACGCCCACCCACCCTCACCCCAGGGTGAGACAGGGCCAGGTGATTAGTTCTCACAAATAGAATTAGTTCTCATGAAAAATATGTGTATGGCTTTGGACAGACAGAAGCTAAAAACAAGTGTGTATCCTGCATCCTCTTTTCCCACATAATTGGATGCAGAGAATTCTAAGGATTTAGCAGACAGAAAAATCACAAGATAGAGGAAGGCTGGGTCCTAGAATCACATGAAGAAAATGGATGCTTGTACCAAGTCTTTTTATTTTTTTTCCTGCTAAGAGGAAAAAAAAAAACATGCTTGTATGTTAAGCCTCTAAACTTTGGAAGTTTCATCAGCTGGAGTTACTCAAGTCAATAGAAGTAAGTACCCTGAGTAAGGTGTTGCTTTGAAAAAACATCCAATATGTGGCATGAAATTAGGAAGGAAACAACTAGCAGATGCTGGAAAGAGAACAGTAGTAAATATGTTTTATTAATATAAGATATACTACTTTCAATAACTTGGAAAACAGACCAAGTGTCTACAAACTTACAGTTCTCATTTAAGGACTATTTTCTCTCTTGTGGGACATTTGGCAATGTCTGGGGGACATTTTTTGTCATAACCAGAGCAGGGAGGAGGTGGTAGGTAGAGGCAAAGGATATTGCTAAAAACCCTGCAATGCATAGTATACACTCCTCAAATGATGCTGAGGTTATGAGGCCCTGCTCTAGAGGAAGTGGCTGGAGAGAACTAGAAAATTAACATGACTCATTCCTTGCTGTGTTTAACCATTGTAACAAAAGGTGAGTTCAATCACTAAATGCATAAATAAAAGGGCTTAACAAAAGCTCAGAAAGTTGGGAGGTTCTGTAGGTTTCAAAAACAGTTTCAACTAGACTGTGAACAGTAGAAAGGAAATAAGACTGACAAAGCTTTAGCAAGACTTCTCAGTTAAACATTCATCTCTGCAGCTAAGATCAGATTAAGGGTTTTACTTTCCCAACCACATTTATCTTTTAAGATGGTCTCTTGATGAACCAATGTCTATGAAAAAATCCTGAAAACTATAAAGCACCCGGGAAAATATGAGTTATTTTCAAAGCCAACTCAATCTTTACCACTTCAACTCTTCATATCAGAAATACTGTACCTACTTATGTCACTCATATCAAAATTAGTCTCCCATTTGCACTCCTTCAACATGTAATACTTAATTCATACTGTTTCCTCTTTGTACTGTAAATCTCTTGAATACAGATTGTCTTTGGCATGTATCCCATACATGGCCTAGAACTTTCCTTGCACATAGTGTATAATTAACATTAAAATACATATTTACTGAGTATGTATTACTTTACAAAGCATTGATCCCATGGTCCTTGATCTCTAGATGTTCATGGTCCAGTATTAAGAGACACAACCACAAAAATGACTTCACAGTATGACAGTTTTCATAGAATCTGAGGCCCTACAGACAACCATTTTCACATTAGGTGGCAGTGGGAAAGCAACTGCTACTTTTGGATATCCTTCCACCTCAGCTTCTACTTGCACAAAAGTACATACAATTATTGTATAAAGTTGCTATTGCCTTATGTAGGGAAAAAAAGGTAGATAGCACTTTTAAGGACAATAGTTACTTAATAGTTTGAATAATAATATTTTAAGGCTGTTAGGGGTTTAAACATAAGAAACTAAATTTTAGACTGGAGTAGCCACAAAGGCACCAAAAAGGTGCCCATCAGAAGGAATGGAGTGAAGAGCACATGTATGCCAGAAAAAGCTACCTTAAGAAGCAATATAGACAGGAAAATAATTACCTATCTTACTACTTCAGACCAAAGTATCTTAGCTTTACGTAGGCAGCAGTTAAATAACTATTTGAAATCGTTGGCCCATGTAGGTGGCTCTGACATGAGTAAAACGCTAATGGAAAGTTCACTATACATGGGAAGCAAAGTAACAATTGAAATTTCACTTCTAGACTTAAATCCTGCTTCTCAACTGAAGATATAAATCATGGGTCCGTACAGGATGTCTGGATCACACACAGGTAATGTAAGTGGATCAAGTCATTCAGAAGCAATAAAAATCAAGACCACCACAAAGCTTAAAATGCTGAGTGTATGCAGCATAGAAGCCAGTGAAGGAACAGATAAACCAAATCAATCTCAATGGTTTCTTTACATACATTATGCTGGCTGCTTTACATGAGCTTACAATTGAACCAGATGGTGGTTGTTGTTTTAAAAATTATGTTGCTTTCCACCTTGATTGCAAGATGCTCAATGACAAGAACTTTTTCCCCAACTTTTATATGTCCCTAAACCCACCATACCCAACAGTCTTAGGTATATAGTAAAGCTCAAAATTTTTTTTGATTCACTGTATTTTAAACAAGACAAAGAATTCCACTCTCCACACTACTATTCCCCCAGTGCCCAAAGCAGAAATTTCCAGAAAAGCAACTTTCTAATTTCTCCTCCTAGTAAATCTATTCACAGAATTCTTGGCTATCGTAAGTGTAAGAAACATGGTGTTGTTCAGCTGGCTGAGTGTATTGTATAAAAGCATATTGATAAGAAAAATTCTGGAAAGACTGGTAAGAGAACATGAGTCTATGATTCTTTTAATGGAGAAATATAATGCCAAACAGTCTCCAATGAAGCACTGATGGAAAAGGAATTGAGAGCTAACGATTAATGACTTTGGGGATAGAATATAACCCAAACAGATTTTGGCATCGTCTGCTACAACTACTGACCAAGTGCATTTAACTTAGCACTAACTTTTTCAACATTCCATAGGTTTCTCAACAATTTCTCAATGCTGGGTTTTAAACTGTTGAAGTGAGAAAGGATCCTGTGCATGGCCAACTGGAAATCAGAAAGAGTAACAGTGGAGATCTTATAGGGCTCATCTAAGACTAAGAAGCCATAAACTAATAAGTACAGAAATAGGATCTGAAATGGGCAAAATTACAAAACACACTTCATTGCAGGCCACATTTCCCTATTTTTTTTCTTATCCTCTGAGCTCACACTACAATATTTGAACCACCACTCTCTTCCCCATATTGTCTCATTTGGGGGCTTATTTTTTTTTTTTTTTTTTTTAATCTCTGTATACATTTGAGTGTGTATATGCTCCTGTGCTTTTGGTAGTAGTAATTTCCAGTATCTTTGGCCTAGCAAGACTTCCATGTTGGTACTCTGCTGTGCCAACTCTTCAATTCTCTGAGACTGCCTCTTAAGAGAAATGTTTGCATGAACTGTTCAATTTCTCAATGCTGGATTTTAAACTGTTGAAGTGAGAAAGGATCCTGTGAATGGCCAACTGGAAATCAGAAAACAGATAATTCAAGTCAAATACCCGGGCTTAAACTCTTAACTGCAGGCAACTAATCTTCAGCAATTAAGAGTATTTTTGCTTAATTCATAATTAGACAATTACATGACATATGAACACTGCTTAGAACACAAAATGTATTTCAGTAATTGATACCTTTTATAATTAAGAATGGAAGAGTCCAAAACAGAACTGCTAACCTACCAGTGTTGGCAGATTTCAGAGAAAAGCAAATAGCTATGAACCAAAGAAAGCAGTCTCACAGCTCAACAGCTAGAGAAAAAGTTATAAGATTCACACCCAAGGCCACAAAACAGTGAACCTTTTTTACTAGATTTTAAGTTTAAAACCACACAGCTTTGAACAGTAATGTTAATTTCACCACTAGGTGGCAATGATACAGCTGCATTTTCATTGACGTGATTAATTTTAAAAACAGTGAGAAATTCCAAGCTTCTTAGTACATATTTTCACTTTAGAAAAATTCTTCTTTATACCGTTTAATTTATAGCAGGATGTGAAATTATCTGATTCAATATGTATGTTAACTTCTGATGCTTTCCCCCCAATCTACAACAACACGATTTATGCAATAAACACAATTTTTAAATACCTTTATCACAAATAAGTCTTACGAAAAATCTAGATATGTCTATATATCTCATGAAGATAACAGAATTTATGGAAAGCTAAAAATCCTTTAATGTTAATTCTAAAAAAGGCACAAAAACTGCTAAGTATTTCAATGAAAAAGTTAAACCTTTTAAAAATGTAAATAGAGAATGATTCTAATTTATTTTTTTTTTATTTTAGGCCAAAATATTAAATACTATGGAAACATTTGCTTATAAATTAATTAATATTAATATATGCAGTCTCTTACATACATTAAACATTGACTTTATTAAGAAAATGTATCAAAATTCTGACAGATTAAATTTTAGAATAATTAATACCTTTTTATAAATGTCAAAATAATAACAATGAAATTCCTCAGTGTCTGGCACTTTCCATAACTATTTCTGCTTTCTTCTTAAAACGGGATACAAACATAATGACATTCAAAATAATAAAATCTTCATTCTTCTCATTCCTTATTTTCTTTTCAAATAAAAGGGCTAGGTATAACAAAATTTTCCAAATTATAGATAACATTTCCAAGCATGCAGTAAAAAACTAACATGAAAACTAAAAATACCCCAAAACCCAAAAAAACTTATTACATTTCAAATTCCCACATGTAACATTACATAACCTATAATTACATGAATAAATAATAAACTTATAGTTACTCAATTCATAACATAATAAAAAGGCAAATTAAAACAAGCCTATTTATTTCCTGTCCCCCTAAATTTCCCAATTTTTAATCCCATTTCCTACAAATGAATTGACCAGAATGTTCCTTTTATGTATCAGTTTTCCAATAGCTTGTCGCTCATTCAGCTCATTTCCTATATTTACTTCATTTCCAGAATAATTTTCTCTTTGAACCCACACAAATGTTTCTAAATTGTTTTTCTAATTCATAGATTATTACCCCATCATTACTTAATTTCATTTTTTAATTTATATCATTCTGAAATCTAACAATATAGATCTTTCTTATCCTATCACCTTATACAAATATATAAAACAATCACTTAATGGTTAGCATAAGAAAAGATTACTATGACAGCCCTCATAAATCAAGCAAAAGATTTTGGGAAAGTGCTTAATCTGTTCACTGGTTAACTCCAACTTTTGCTTGAAAACATAAGGAATGCCACTGCTATAGAATGGATAATTGCAGATTTACAAAATTGAATACATGGGTACACATAATTTATATTTATATGGACTCAGCTTCTGATTATCTGCACAAAGGGACAAAAGACACAGATGATAAAAACACATAATCCTAAACCCACTTCAGATTTAATTTTTTAAATCTACTTCATAGGATGTATGTGAAAAGTAGAGAAAATTAAGCCATATTGCAATCACCAGAACAATGATAAAACTGAAATGCTATTATTGACTTGAGTTTGTCATCTTCTGCTTATTTCTGATGGTAGCTCTAAGTTTACGTATTACGAGTCTGTCAGGTAGAATCATATCACCTTGTTGTTCTAGATAATCCAGTAAATTTTCAGTCCATTGGAGAGCAGCTGCATGATTAACATGTTTCTCTGGAATCAGTTCTATTTCCTCCTCCTCATTTTCACTGGATTCATCTGTCTGGCCTTGCGCTCTTCTAATGATTTCACTGTCAGTTAACACTTCATAGCCTGGTTCAGTACTGTCTACTTCAAGCCATTTTTCAATGTTCTCAGTAGTAACATTTTCCAATCCTTTGGTATGTTGTAAAATTGTGGCCACAGTAGCCACTGAAATATCTTCTTCATCAAAGTCCAAGCCTTCTTTCTCTTCTATCATAGGGAGAATCTTCTTCCATGCTCTGCTAATGGTAACTGGTTTTACTAAGTTCCATGCTACTGCTATTTCATAAAGTGCATCCAATAGAGTTAGCTTCTTCCAGAATGATTTCAAGTCATTACCTTCTTCTAAGTTATTCTGAAGAAGACCTGCACGATAGTTTCTCTTCATCATTGCTATAACTCCCTGATCGGAAGGCTGAATCAATGAAGCCACATTAGGTGGCAAATATTTAGCAAATATTTGGCCATCATCTGACCTCAGGACATTTTCATTTGGATGTGTTGGTGAATTATCCAACAAGAGCACAGCCTTTTCTTGCAAACCTTTGGATCTTAAGTACTCCCGGACTTGTGGCACAAAAATCTTATCAAACCATTGCCGGAAAATGGAAAGATCCATCCATGCACCTTTTTGGCTGAAATAAGAGACTGGCAGGTTTAAGGTATCAGTTGACTTAAAGGAGCGAGGTTTCTTTGCCTTCCCCACAACACAAAGTTTAAGTTTGTGTAAACCTGTTGCATTGGCACAACACATGACAGTGACTCTTTCTTCAACTGATTTGTACCCAGGGAAAGTGCATTTACTGAGTACTGAAGTCCTGGAAGGTAGACATTTCCAAAAGAGTCCAGTTTCATCTGCATTGTAGATTTGTTCAGGCTGCAAATTCTCTTGTTCAATAAAATCTCGAAAATTTTTACAAAAATCTTCCACAGCCGTCTCATCTCCATTTAACCTTTCATTTCTAATGTTAATCTCTCGAATGCTATGTCGCTGCTTAAAACGAGTTAACCAACCAGCAGAGGGGTTAAAATCACCATCCATACCCAAAGCATAAAAGAAGAACTCTGCTCTTTTAGCACAAATTGGTCCAGATATGGGATTCCCTTTGGCTCTTTGCTGGTTGAACCATTCCAACATAGCTCTGTCCAGTTCCTCATACATGGATGGCTTCATAGATTTCCTCTTGGCCAGAAGACTTGTGGAATCAGAACTGCTTGCGTAAGTTATAATTTTTTCCTTATTTTTTCTTATATCCCGAACTGTTGTTTCACCAATTCCATAAATCACTGCCAGTTGTTTAGAAGAGCCTCCATCCTCAAGTTTCTTTATTATATCGAGCTTATCTTTAATGGTCAACACCACACGCTTCCGTTTCCCTGACATGGTGAGGCTCTGGAACTTACCCCACACTCACACTCTAGGAAACCACAAAATCCTTTCTCTTAACGTACTTACTTTAAAAAGAGTCTTACACAGTCTTTCGACCTTACCAGCAAGTTGGTGGCTCTGACACCCTCCCAGAACGGGCTTGGCTGGCAAAATGACTGCAGAGCGACGTGGAAGGGAAGGAAGTTTGAAAGAACAGGCCTTTAACTTACACGAGCAGTAGAGGAGGCCCCAAGTCACCGCGGATAATCCGGATTACAGACATGTGTTTTGTTACCCCAGTTACCTGGAGGTACACTATAACCCCTGGGGCCACAAACCTCCTGCACGCCCAGATCCCTGGCAAGCGCCGACCACTAACCCTGCCACACCTCAAAGTTACGGTGAAGAGTCCGGGAGTCAGGTACCGCCTCCCCCTGCCCAGGGGAACGGTTACGTTTGAGTCCTTCGCCAGCAGCTAGGTCCGCCCGGCAGCCCTACTTCCTCACGACAAGTTCAGCTTGGACAGTCCTGCCCAGCGCCGGGCCCCTCGTCCCACCTCGGCAGCCACCAGAACCGCTCACTGCTCCCTGACTACCGCGCCGCAACAGCTCCTCCCCTAGCCACGCTCCCGGAAGACGTTCCCTCCCGCCTCCCGGTCCCGCCCTCGCCCCTCCCAGAGGCGGGACTTCCCTTGGTTCCCGGAAGGGGGAGGAGCGACGCCTGCCTGGAGCTGGGGCCCTGGGCGGAGGCGGAGGCGGAGGCAGAGGCGGCGAAGCTTTGAAAGGTGAGAGCGCGAGGGCGGTGCGGGGCTGGCTCCCGGCGGGAACTCGCTCCTGCTCCTCCCCTAAACTGTTTGTTGGAGAGGCGGGAAAGCCGCGCCTCCTGGCGGGTCGAGAGGAAAAAATCCCCGCGGGCGCTTTCTGAGCGGGCTGCGCGGCGCCCCGCGGCTTTTCCTCTGCTGACCCTTCTCAACTGAGTTGCGGTGGGCGCGGCGCTTCCTATTTCCGCTCTCGTGAGGTGCTCGGAACTGATGCTCGGAGCTTGTCGGTGATTTCTCGGGTTTCTGGGCTTTCCAGACCCATGTTTATTTTCTGCATGCAGAACTCTTTTGGGGTCTGGGGCTTCTGTTGCCCTGCACACGTCATTGCGAGGCTCTGTTAGAGGGTCCGGTTTCCTAGCTACCGTGCCCTCCCTCCTGGAGACCGAGTGACGGCGCGGGGACCGGCGGCGGGCTGCGCAGAGTGCTGCGACCCGCCGAAGAGTCAGGTTTGTAATTGAAAATCACCCTCTCGGGTGTTAACTCCCAAGAGGATCTGTTCCTTCGTCTGCCTCTCTTCCCTACTGGATTGGGTGAACCACCTTCGTTATTACAGATTTTAATGAATAACCTAGTTATCCCGGATGACAACCTGGCAGGAATCGCTTTGTGAAATTGTGGAATATTGGACCATGATTCTAAATGGGAGAGATTGGCTTCCCTTCCTTTCTTTCCTATTTCTGTGATGTTGTGCTGTCCTCTTTTTCCAGCCAATAGAAGGACTATAACTAATTACGGCAGTGTGATAAGAACTTACTCAGAATTGTATATTATAGCCCTCAAGTCGTGTATTATGCTGGTTTGTTTCTGGTGCCCCCAGTAACTTCTTCAGATTGTGAGCTCCTTGGGAGCAGAGACCGTCTTGTTTACTTCGTCTAGTAACACCCACCCCTGAGTATGTCGTGGCATTTTGGTAGACATTCGAAAATTTGTTTGGTTTATTGATGTTTCCTCTCCAAATTGCCATATAAAAGAAAACATCAAGGAGGGGTGATAATTTATAAATAGGAATGCATCCCTTCTGGTGGAATTTCAAATAATGGCCCAGAGTGCCACTGCCTAAGAGTGTCAACTACCACCTGCATTGCTTATACAGCAAAAAGGTGATTTCTAGGATGAATCTTTTCTCGAGTATGAATTTACTTCAGAGTTTAGAAAAAGGATTTTTCTTCAGATGAGAAACTCAAATTTCATCATCAGAGTACCTTTTAGGTATGGAGTTACTGTGTTAGAGAAAGAACACAATATGGATTATTTTTTGGCAGACAGCATAGCTGTGTATGTGCTTCTTATATGATTATTAACTATGAAGTACAAAGTAATAGTATTGATCGTCTTCATTCACTTATTTAATGCTTTCTGTCTGGAATCTCTTTGTTTTTCTCTTTTCCTAAAGGTAAGGTATCATTACAGAAGCTTGATAAAATTCTCATTTTGGGAAACTGTGTGTATATTTAGCATATAAAGAAGTTACATCCATTTGCATGGATTCTTTTTTGAGTGAATTCTAAAGGCCAAGAGATGTCTTTCTTACCCATCAAACTAGCTTTTCCTTCTCATTGCTCTTCCCACGTTCACTCACTTTGACCCCGTGTCGTCATTCTTCCCTCCCCAGCTAATGTAGTAAAGACATCCACAATTAAAAAGAGGAGCCAACCACCATTCAAATTATCTTTTTGTTTTCAATAACAGAATTTTCTGCCTTTTTAATATTAATGGCAATTTTGAAATATAGGAAAGACTTTGGCAATTTGACCAAATGAAAATTGATTTATTTTATTTAAATAAATTTGCCTCCTCAAGCATTCAAATCCTGCAGTTTCCAAAAAAAAATATTTTTCTCATCAGACTTTCTTTGAAATTTTTACTTTTAGGCTCATTGGGGGACTCCCTTATATTTTTGTGGTCAGTTTCATCAATGAGATGGTAGAGGGAAGTCTGCAAATTTTCATCTCTTTTGCACATTCTTTTCTTGCCTAGTGGAAAAATAATTTCCAGAAGTTTCTGGCCTAACTCATGTGCACTAAAATTCAGTTACCATAGTAAACAAAGCATGCTTGTAAACTCTAAACCATTTTAATTTTCTTAAACTAAAATTTAGCATGAATGAGAGATTAAGTAATGACTTTTTAAAGGCTTAATCTTTACTACTTGTGCAAATATGATATTGGCAGCAGTCATTGTATAGCACTGGACGGGGAATCAGGAGACCTGATTTCTAATCCCTGCTGTCACTAACAAGGTGTGTGACCTTAGGTAAGTCATTTAAACTCTATGTTCTTGGCTTTGATATTTACAAATCTCCTCCTGAGATCATTGTCAGGATTTAAAAATAAATATGCAAATGCACTGAAAAATTGTAAGGGGTATCTTTTAAAGCTTAACTGTTGTAGTCGTGAGTCTCTTTAATAATGTGGCATCCTCAATCTTTTCTACCAGTGTCAGAAATAAACAATTTATATAATAAATAAATATCTTCTAGACATGTTATAGTTTTGTAATATAATCATCTATGTGTATATGAATATGCTTTGGGGTACTAATAAAATCACCTACTGTCCTTATTTGCTTTATTGTATCTACTGCAAACATTTGTCATTTTTTTCATGAATTGTTTTCATTATTTCTCCTAACTTAAGCAGGTTTACTAGAAAGCTTTACTTTCTTATACAGTGTAATGCATTTGCACATATGCACAATTAGCTTATACAAATTTATATATGTTTAAAAATATGTCTTTGTACTTTGTTACTTCAAAATATAAATTGCCTAGTTTATCTCGTGCTTAACCAAAAAAACAGTAATCTGTTTAAAATCTGGAAATGAATGGACAAGCAAGAGAGAATATACAAAATCATACTTTGAAGGGTAGTATAAGGATTCTTAAAAAGGGTAATTTTGACCACTTGCAGTTTTCATCTTTGCTGATTTTAATGTCAGCCTTTATAAGATACAACCCAAGTATAATTTTAAATAACAAAACTATTTAGTCTGTTGGCTAGAATATGTTAGATTGCTATTACATTACTGATTCTATCTTGTAGTAGTTACTGTCATTAAAAGTTATACTTAAGCCTATATTATTATAATAAGTTCTGATATATAATTAGCAGCCCCTGTTGTTCTGATTTTATGTGAGGTGTTAGCGTTATAGAAGCAGTCTCATTGCCTTGTAAACCCTACAAAATTTGTACAATCGTAACTGAGACCGGTGAATTAAGTGGATGTTGAAGCCACTCTTTGGGATAAAAATAAAGTGTGATTATGTTTATATTTTTATTTTTATTTTTGATACTATGGCTTATTAAGAAAACAACAGCTCCAAGAACATTCTGTGCTGTGGTGGATATACTGGAATAATCAGCTTCACGAGGTGATTTCTTTGAAGGGGATAGCACTCAATTCAATATGTAAGCTCTTATATATGTATTATGAGGTCAGTCTCATTACATTGTGATCATATTTCTATTCCTTAGCAACCATAGAAGTACATATGCGTTGCTGATTTACTGTTTTTCTGGTTATCTTACCTGTTGCTAATTGTTCTTTTAATATATGCTTGTGATAATTTTAATGGAATTCACCCTTTTCTAAATCAAAAACTGATGGCTTTTATTTTCCTTCCCAATGCCATGCTCTGCTTTGCCATGACACTTTATTTTTTTCACCTGACTACATTACTGGATTGTTAGTAAGTTTTCCATTGGATTACATTGTACCTTGAACTTTAGCAATGGCTTATTCTAAAGCTATTACCATTGTAGTGGAGTATAGAGAGGCTACAATCTTAGTGGACAGGTTGTCTCTCAATTTCGCACTCTTTTGTTCTGTCTCTTACTTACTACTTTATTACTTTCCTCATTGTAAATTGATTGATCCTAAATAACTCCACCTCCAAGATAAATCATCATGGTAATCCCATCCTACTTTTTCACCCTGTATCCTTTTTTCCAGAATACAGTTTTTTCATACATTTTTATTCACCCTCATTTCCTAAACACACCATGTTCTTTCTCAGTGGTAAAGTTTAGCCCTTACCATTCTTGCCTTCCCCAAATTCCTTTTTCATTATTTCTGTTAAAGTATAACCAATCCTTCAGAATCACATCTGTTTAAGATAATCTTCAAGTGAAGAACTTGCCTCTGATCTTCCTGCATCTTTACCCATCGATTGCACTTATTCTTACCTCCTATTTGGTACTAAATGAATATTACCATGAATTTTTCTTAATTATTGTATTTGTATGTTTTAGTTCTATACATAGATAATCTTCTGAGGGGCAAGATTATCATTTCTTATATATTCCTTTCAGCACAACATATAGCTTAATTTAGAATAGATACTCATATAATTACTTCATAGATGCTCAGTAAATTATTTGTTGAATAACCGTTCTGCCATCTTCACTCAGATATTTCATGTGATTTTGCCTTTGTGAACCATTTAATAAAGTCAAATAAATGTAATTTGTTCCATAAATGCATTCATTGCTGTAATCTGGTTATCATTGTTATATTCCTAATAACTTTATTTTGTAGAAGCTTAAGTGAAAATGGTACATGTTAGAAGACATGAAACAAGGAAAAATTCTAAAACTCAAGTACCTGAGCAGAAATCTCGAGTTGATTGGAGGCGAACTAAAAGAAATAGTATCTCACAATTATTTGATAGTGATGAAGAGCTTGATAGTGATGAAGATGTGGATAGTGAAGAACTTGATAGTGATGAAGAGGTTGATAGTGATGAAAGTGTTGATAATAATGAAGGCTTTGATAATGAAGAACTTGATGGTAACAAGGGGCTTAATAGTAATAAAGCACTAGAAAATAAAAGAGAATTTAAATTAAGTAAAGTTGAAAGTGACGGAAATGACAGTAAGGATCTCATTAACTCTGGCAACAGTTCAACATATGAAGAAGAAATGAACAAAACAAGACATAGGAATGTTGATTTACCAGATCAGGAAAAACATCCAAGTCAAGAGAATACTGATCTCTGCACACACACTGGCCAAATAATGGAGGAGGATTTAGAAGAAGAACACATCAAGCGAGGGAAAAGAAAAAGGATATCTTCTGTGATGTATGACAGCGATGACAGTGATGACAGTGATATCCTGGTTAGAAAAGTAGGTGTTAAACGTCCACGTAGAGTGGTTGAAGATGAATGTTCCTCAGTGGAAATGGAGCAAAATAACCCTGAGAAAACATTAGCTGCACGAAAGCGAGAACAATTTCAGAAGCTGAAAGAACTCTCAAAACAAAGATCTCGTCAGAGGCGCAATAGTGGTAGAGATTTTGAGGTGTGTTATATTTTGTTGGCTTTGTTATTGCTTTTAAATTTTTGCTTAAAGTATTTTTATAAAAATCAAAGTGCTGAGTCTGTTCTATTTCTCAATAATACTAGAATTTATTTTTAAATCAAATATCCTTGAACTTGTTTGATTACATTATTGGATCTAATATATTGTTTTAGTATGAGCCTCAGTCCATCACTCTTTTTTTAAATTGAAAGACTATTTGTTGTTTTGTATGGTCTTTCCTGTTTTTAACTTCTTTCAATCTTAATGTCCATTTTAAACATGTTATGTTGCCTTCCTGAGGTATATTATCTTCTTCCTGATTTTAAAAGTTCAAAATTTAACATAACAAAATTCTTTATTTTTAACCTTAAAATATAAATTTAATTTCTATGGAACATTTTTTTGCTTTCAGATTTTAATTTCATGTTTATACTGACCATTCTAGAGGCACAATTTACTGAAACATGTGTTTTAATTTAATTAGGACTCTGAAAAGGAATCAGGCCCAAGCAGTGGTAATGAAGAAGAAGAAGAGGACGATGATTATGAATATGATGAATATGGAGATAATTATATTATTGATGACTTTGTAGTGCAAGATGAGGAAGGTGATGAAGAAAATAAAAACCAACGAGGAGAAAAGTTGACTACATCACAACTGAAATTAGTAAAACAGAATTCCCTTTGTAAGTTAAGTATCAAGAAAATGTTTTATAACTTGTTCTTGTTATATCAAGTAAAATCAGTTTTTTAATATCATGTTTTAAATCATTGGTTAGGAACTATGGTTTCATTTTCAGAATAACTTTGCTTTGCCCAGATAGGTATCTGGAAAAAAGAGGAGTATTTTATTTATTTTATTTTATTTCTTTTTTTGAGACAGTCTCAAGCTGTCGCCCTGGGTGTGTCTTGCAGTTTGAATGGATCTTTTTTAACCTTTAGTGATTTTGCAATATAATGCATTGGTCATTTGGAAAATATTGGTTCACTGGGTTATGTAGATCTTCCAAATGTGGACACATTTCATTATATAAGTTTTTAAAAACCACATCATTAATATCAATACCAATCTCATCAGACTATTTCTACAGTATTGGGAAGCTGTCAAGCCCATAACAGTGCATACAAGTTTTTCAGAATTCTAATTTCTATTTAAAACTTTATTGTTATCGTGGACAACAAATACTATAAGTTATTCTCCTTGAAGTGAGAATAACTTTGTTCTTTTTTTGGGAAAATGTCTGACAGATGCCCAGGTCTGAAAACTAGAGTTTGCCAGTCTTTCTTTCAGATAAAAATGGTGTTTCATGATAAATGAGGCTTTGCCCCAACTCAAACAGTTGTGTAAGTGCTTTTCCTCAGAACAACTGTTTTATGGCACTCTTCCCCTTTCATTCATAGAGTACTGACAGGTATAAGATTTAATAAAATTAATAATTTTTGCCACTTCATTAAGGACATTCTTAAGTGAAAGTGCCTTTTTACAGTGAGTGCAGAGTAGTTTTGAGACAATGATTGCTGATAGTTTTGTGCTATTGCCATGATTTATGGTAAGGCATGAACATTCTGGCATGTTGCCAGATGCTTCACCTACTTTTGCTTTTGTGCCATCAGCAAAAACGTTACCACAGTGAAAAGAACAAGTAAATAATATTTTATTGTAATTTTGCCGTGACATCACAGATCCATTTAAATAGACTTGGGGACTTCAGGGGGTGTCTACAGATAAACACTTTAAGAACCAGGTTTTATCAGGCCTTTTAAAGCTTCATTAGAACAGTGAAATATATCAAAGATAAGAAATTAGAATCTTTATATTTTCATATAACTAATAAGTATATAAATAATAGGACCTGAAAATACAGGATATATTTAAATATATATTATTATTCTGATTCTTGTACATAATTTCAAAGATTGCTTTTACAACTCTGTTGTTTAACACCTCTGGTAACACAGGGTATGATACATTTTTTATTTTTTTCTTCAAGATTGTATTTTTTTCAAAATATTTTATAAAAGATCATATTTACCAAAATTAAGTGTAACATGACTTAATTTAGATCTCAGGATTTGTATTAAAATAGTAGATTGATGTATGACTCAAATTTCAATAAATTTAGGAGTTACACAAATGCCAGTTATAGTCATCAGTATGCTTCAAATTAATGACTATTTTCCTTATATATTTATAGGCACTGGTTTACCTGGATATTTGAATCACAGGAACAGTTAAATAGGAGGCATCTTGTCATTCTGTGTTGTATACCTAGAGTGTGATAGAACATTTTCTAAGAAATACCCATTCATACCTACTCCTGCTAATTAATGGAAATGAAAGTCTAGCAGATGGGAACTACTTCAACTTCCTTCTCTGTCTTATGTTGACTTTTTTTTTTTAAAAGAAAGTTTTGGATTAATAGAAATACTGAGTGGAAATTATGGAGAGTTCACATATACCCCCTCACAAAATTTTCCCTGTTTCTAACCTCTTGCAATAATTTGGTACCACTGTTATAATTGATGAACCAGTATTGATACATTATTATTAATTGTAGTTCATTGAAGTTCACATTGGGGCTCACTCTTTGTGTTCTACATTTTATGGGTTTTGGTGAATGTATAATGACATGTATCCACCATCACAGTATAATACAGAATAGTTTCACTGTCTTAAAATCCCCTGTGCTCTCTCATTCTCCCTTTCTCTCTCCCCTGACTCCTAGTAACCACTGATCATTCTACTGTCCCTGTAGTTTTGCCCTTGCCAGTATGTCATACAGTTGGAATCACACAGCATTTAACTTTTCACATTGGCTTCTTTCACTTACCAGAATGCATTTAGGCTTTCTCCATGTCTAAATATGGCTTGATAGTACATTTCTTTCTATCGCTGAATAATATTTCATGTTTGGATATACCACAGTCGTGTTTAACCATTCACCTGTTGAAAAACTTGGTTGTTTTCAAGTTGTAGCAATTATGAATAAAGGTTCTACAAACATTTGAGTGTAGGTTTTTTAATGGATATAAGTTTTCAACTCATTTGGGTGAAAAGGAGCTCCAATTTTTAATACTGAGCATCTCTCCCTCAGGAGAAGATATATCTCATTTTGTATGCAATATATTTATCTTATGTGTTTTTACAACTTCTTCTGGCCTTACCATCCATTCAGTTCTCTTTATTTTCAGTGGTTTTTGTCCTTACAAGCTGTGTTTCCTCAACGAATAAGCATGTTTGTTCCTTTCTTCCCTTGAATTGGCATGTTTCATTGGCTAATATTCTTAATCTTTTTGGTCTTATTTCCCAGTAACTCTACAAAGCACTGTACTCAGGCTCTTGCAAATTTTCCATTATCTTGTTGAACATCTTGATCAAAGTATCTCTCAGACATCTAGGCCTTAATATGTACAAAACTGGATAATTAAGAGGTAGTGTTGTCATTAATTGTCCTCATATCAAAATTGAATACATAAGATTCATGCTTCTCCATCCTTGTGATGCTTTACTAAGAATAATGTCTTCCACTTCCATCCAGGTTAATACAAAGGATGTAAAGTCTCCATTTTTTTTATGGCTGAATAGTATTCCATGGTGTACATATACCACAGCTTGTTAATCCATTCCTGGGTTGGTGGGCATTTAGGCTGTTTCCACATTTTGGTGATTGTAAATTGAGCTGCAGTAAACAGTCTAGTGCAAGTGTCCTTATGATAAAAGGATTTTTTT